>JAECMU010094685.1:25058-37850 GCA_016106625.1 Dracogyra subfuscus | reverse complement strand
ATCTTTCATTCTAGGCAATGCACCACGACTGGTACATCAAAGACCATGGTACGGTATGTGTTATTCTGCCTGTTTGAATATATAGGAGATCCCTTACTACTAATATAGTGGGTTTCCTCTCTAAGACTATACCCAGTATGTTAAAATTAGCAAATATTTGACATCCAATAGCTGATGATTAACAAATCAGTGTGCTCTATAGGTGATGTTAAACAAAACAAACTCTTTTTCTTTATTCTTCTTCTTCTTTTTTTTTTTTTTTCTTTTTTTTGTTGCTTACAAGCATATGATAACCAATTACTTTTTTTAATATCAAATAATTAATGTTTGAGAGGTGAAAGAGCCGTGAGTCCAGTCTAGCGATGTTTAACAGTGGGTTGCACCTCTGAATGAAAGTTGTGAGGTCAGTTGTTGGCAGTCTCAAGGTGGAGGGCTGGTTGTACATTGTGTGGATTACCTGCGTTCAGTGATAGCCATTGTGCTGCTTTCCTTATTATCATACACTACACTCTCTTTGTGTGGGCCCACCCAGCCGACTGGGAATCACCGCACAGGCTCTGCTCGGCCAGTAATCTTGGGCTGCACACTATGACTGCACTGTGTATAACAATATCTCAGTGATTATCAGGTTAAGCTGCATTAGACGTCTTTGTTTCTTTTTCTCAATTGTATAAAGCGGAAGTGCGGCTTTAATTTCAAGGCTCTGAGGACTCATTGATTCATACAGTATCGAGGTTTAGGTTCAGATGTGTGTAGCCTTGCAAGTTCATCCAACTTTGTGTGCCCTTAAACGAAGCTACATGTAGTCATTGTTTGGTAAATACACAAGTCATATATATATATATATAGGCCCTATATATATATATATATATATATATATATATAGGCCCTATATATAGGGACATTATACACTGTTCAATACTTTTTGCATCAAGTGAGATTTGAAATATTTTGTTTTATGTTCTTGATTTTTGGAATTGTATTATTTTGATTTGAGGATGTGAGTATAGCCAGATTTTGGCAGTGTTGTGTGAGGCATAATGCACACATACTGGGCAGTGCTTACCACATGTGGAGTATCGGAGTGACAGGTCTGCAGTTCCTGTATGTGCCAGCTGTGTTGGGCAGGTGAGACTTGCAGTATCAGTGGGTGCAGTGTTTACAATGTAATGCTGGCCTACATGTAGCCAGAGCCTTGTGTACACTGGGTGACTCACTGCAGTTTTCACTGAACACACACACACATACTACTGTATGTGCCTGCAGGAACAAGCCTTGATTACGTGACCACAACAAAAACGCTCATACCAATGGAAATAACTCGGATCCGAAGGAATTCGCTACTTTTGCCGTGTTTGTAATGAGGATGGCCAGCCGTGTGGTGACTACTTGGTATGACACTGGTGTACCTGTCTTGTTGTTACGTGTTTCTCATAAACATTTGACCCCGTTTCTTCTGTTCCCTTTCCTGACTGTTAATTCAACTACAGGTAGTACCTGGCTATATTTAGTATACGTGTTCTTACAGCTTTGTAACGGGGCAGGTACATGTATGTGTGTAGTTGCTATGCCTGGATGGATGATGCATCTGTCACATTCAGTTTATATCGTTATAAGTTACACGAACTGATGTAATGATACATGTGTGCATTTTTATATTAAGGTACAGTATATTTAGTAATTAATTTGTACATGTACACAGGTAATTTATATACCAATACCAAACACTATTTATGTGTCTATATCCAGTTACGGGTCAGGCACATTCATTCCGGGATCAGTCTGTGGAATGGCCAGTGACTGAGTCCGAGATAAAAGGGGGGTAATTTTTATATGAAATGTATGCTTGTAGGAGTTCGAAGGATGACATGATTTAAGAGATTAATTTTTATATCAGAAAGTTCAAAATGTTATAGAATAAACAAATTCCGTATAATGGGGTTTCAGCTAGTGTCCATATTAAGTTGTACATATTTGTATACATTGTATATATCAGTCCTCACAGTTCACCTCAGCATTCAGCAGTGCCAAAGTAAATGCTGTTCAAAGTAACATTGATTAACGTCAGCCTTTTTTTTTTCCCCAATGCAGATCATTGCAAAAAGATCCCAGCATAGGCAATTTAAGTAGAAAGTAAGAGCTGTTTTATTTCATGCAGTCAGCTTATTTAATTTACAGTTATACAGTATCAGATATATGATTAAGGATCACAGATTATGATAGAGGAAACCTTTTGCCATCACACAGGATAGTACATACCATGTCCTTAGTTAAACCAGTTTTGAAGCACTGGCTGGAATGGGTTAAAATGGAACTGTTAGGCCAAAGTTTATTTTAGCTGAAGTAAACTGTTTTTGCCTCGATCAGGATCTGTTTTGGCTGAGGGTTTTTGTTTTAATTGCAAGGGCTGTCCATGTAGACATCCTAATGGTAGAATACCAGTCCGTCAGCACCTGGTCATTCCTTCAAATAATCTACATTCTTCTCAATGTGGTGTGAGAATCAAAACAAACAGTGATTGACATGCCTGCATTATATGCCTGCATTATTCAGTGTTGAAGAACATAATTTGATTTTGGTCCCAACTATCTGTTAAGAAGAGAAAGTATATGGATGCTGGGGGTGCCCTAAGGTTCTCACCCCCCCCCCTTTCAATTTATGAAGGAAAGAAAGAAATGTTTGATTTAACGACGAACTCAACACATTTTATTTACAGTTATATGGTTTAGGACAACACATATTGAGAGAGGAAAACCAGTGTCGCCACTTTCCTGGGCTACTCTTTTTTATTAACAGCAAGGGATCTTTTATATGCACCATCCCTGTCTCTATCAGACAGGGTAGTACATACCACAGTCATGGTGCACTGGCTGGAACGAGAAATATTGAATTTATGAATTACCTCAAAAACTCTTAGTGTGTAGCATATTATTATTAATACAGTTAATTTATTTGTATTTATTTTGGGGGTATCGCATGTAATATCTTCGTCAGCTCCCATGTCATGAAGAGAAACTGTAATAGGTATTATCAGAATGTCAGAGCTTTTTCTCACAATTTACATGCAATTGTATGATCCCAGCAAATTATACCTCTTTCAACACTAACCTGCCTATTACCCAACTCTTCAGCTAATGAAAATTTTGCATTTGTTAATCTGTTTAACACCACCACTATAAAGCATTGGCTAATTAATCATCAGCTTTTGAATATCAAACAGTCCTTGGAGAAAATCTGTTACAGTTTACCATTAGCATGCAGCAAGGGATCTTAAATACATGTATACACACTTCCCACAGATTGGACAGTGCTTCCATGAGGTACTGGTGCTTGGGACAGGACAAATTTCTATCAGAGAATCAGTCGTGGAGCGTGGGCAGGTGCAAAATTCTGGGCTGTTAGAAGGGACACGAGGAGTGTTAACGGTCCACTGGTTAGGGGTGCAATACTTGCCTTGCCCCAGGCGCTGACAGCTCATGCTACGCCACTGCAGAGAATCCATCAAAGGCATTCAGTTCATTGATCAAAGCATCCTGATAAACTTTGGCCTAATTTACAAAGCAACATAACATTGTCCTTGCAAGTCCTTAGTCCCAATAACCCCAAATACCACTTTCAGCAAAATCGGAGAGGGTGAGGTGACATTTAAAAAAACCAAATTGGGTGATTTGACATGGAATGATCCTATTTTTTTTTGTTTTTTTGTTTAACGACGCACTCAACACATGATAAATACGGTTATATCGGCGTCGGACATATGGTTATGTCGAGAGAAAAACCCAGTGGTTAGCTGGCGGGGATCGATCCTAGACCGACCATACATCAGGCGGGCACGGAATGATCCTATATTTAAATATTTCTTTCTGGAGTTTTAACACCAAATTAGATTTGTGTGAGTGATGTGCTTACGATATGATATTTCTCACCTTTTCACATGTTTTTTTTCTCCAGTTTTTAGAGGTTCCAATATGTGTGCATACGCGCGATCCCACACACACAGATTATATTTTTTTAAGTTAACATTTTGACAAAATTAATTAATCTTATCATTACTGTATGATTTTCTTAACCCTAACCCTAAACTTAACCCATTTTCTTTCTGGGAAAGGCCTACCATACCCTCTGTTGACTGGTTGCTGGTGTTGTATATTTTTACATGCTCACATACCACTAAGGCTTCAAGCATGTCCATCCAGAGTCCTGTCTCTGGATGTCAGTGACTTGACTCTGGACTGTGGTTGCATTCAATTCCATAGCATCATACCCAGAAATTTCTTTCTGTCAGAAACACTGATATTAGCACGGTTTATTTTAAACCATATGGTTAATACATGTAGTAGTTGAGTATTTAACATCATTCTGTATGTTGCTTCTTTGTTTTTTTTCAGACTATAATTCTGTGGAAGTTGGAGACGTCTTGCAGGACCCCTCTGACAGTATGTTGTCATCACACTGGGATTCCGTCAATTCCTCGCCATCACACAGCATAACGTCATTGTCAAGGCCGTCGCTGTCACCAAACACACCGACATGCGCCTCACAGCCCCTCTCTCCAAACTCATTGGCAGCTACGGTGGAACCATCTGCATCTTGTAATACGGCTGTGCAGTCAGAGCAGTCGCCTCCCCTGGCAACCAGTGCATCACGTTCCGCACGACTGCACGGAAGCAGCAGCAGCCTGTGTAGCAGCACGGGGTTCTATACCAAGCGGGAGATAGAACCTCCTCAGAGTATCAATGACCTACACTTCGAACTGCTGCATTCTGGGATAGCCATTTTACCAGGTAGAGTCTCGGTGTACATTAGTTAACTCCTTGATGCCGTCGGCATGTTCTGGGTGGGCTGGCACTGGCAAACAATTAGACAGGTAGCATTATGTTCTGTCATTTTACAATCATTTGATGTTAGGAGTAAAGACCAGTTTATCGAGCATTTGCCGTCAGGAACATGTGTCTGAGATAACCTTAGGTTTTGGGAGATAAAAGTGGTGCAGAGGTGTAACATTCTCTTTGAGCACATATTGAAATTTTTAGTAAAAGTCAACACTATCTGTGAAATTTGTGTTTAATTGTAGAAATGTTTTATTAGTCGGAAACATCTTACAATGGAGCAAACTCAGGAATGTCTCTTTAATTGGATAAGCTTAGATGCTTGATATACCTTCTGATATAGCCTACTTAACTTGAGGTGTTCATCCCTGTTTTTCAAACACAAGTGTCTGTAGCCTTACTATGCACACAAGGAAAATACATGCGAACCAGCCAGATTTCGCAGACCTACCAACCAAAAACAAAAATTGCATAAATTCTTTCGCCTTCTCCATTGCGCTCCCCTGCGTGTGCTGTAACCTCACCGTGGTGCAGCTCTAGGTGTAACATTCTCTTTGAGAATGGCCAATACAGCACAAAATTGAGTTTTGAGTAAAATTCAGTATCCATAAACATCTGTGATATTTGTGTTTTTGTACAGTTCTTTACAGTTTTTATTTGAATCTTGAATTTTTCTATTGATGTTGATCATCGCTTATTTGATTGCATAACCGTAGTTTGCCACCCAGTAGCCGATGTATTTTTCATGCTGGAGTATCGTTAAACATTCATTCATTTACTATTTACATTGGAAGAACCAAGAATTGCGTAGGGTATTAATTTGTATTTCAACTTGAGAGGGGGTCTGATGCATTAACAATCTTTAAAGGTGTTGGCTGGCCAGTATAAGGTATTAATTTGTATTTCAACTTGAGAGGGGATCCAATGTATTAACAATCTTCCAAGGTGTTACCTGGCCAGTGTCTATTTAATCCCCACTTCCAACTCCTGTGTTAACTATGTAATAAGAGTTATAAGCAACACTTTAACCACAAAGTTCATTGACTCAAATACTGAAGATTAAAAGAAAATTAAACTGCATTCAATAACATCTTACAAGAGATTACAATGTGGTAAACAGGCAATCCTCCACAATACATGTACAACAGATGCTAAGTAACCATATTTCATGTATTCAGTATACCATATATATTTATTTTTTCCCCCTTTTGTTTACTTTAACCTTTTATGTCATTTTTAAAGGGACATACCCTAGTTTCAGTTCATGAAAATTAACATTTAGTTTAGATTCATTTACAAACCTGTAGCACATTTTGATAATGCTACAACTGAGTGAAATATGAGTCTTTTACTTTGAAATGGTGAAATACCCTCTAAAATAGAATAAAACTTGACTACATAACTGTTACTTCTCAGAGGCACGTGCCTTTTAAAAAATATGAGAAATGCATTTTGTGATATTAAACAACATCAGGATGACCAAAAACACTTCGAATGTACGGAAATGGATACATTAAACAATAAAAGTTAAGTAAAGTATGATTTCAGTTATCAAAAAACGCCTCTAATAGTAAAAACTATGTCTTAGTGTTTAAAAACTAGGGTATGTCCCTTTAAGACTGTTTTATCTTTTTGATCTACAAACATATGCATGTGCGCTCAGATGGAAAGTTGTTGATAACATACGTCCCATTCAACATGATGCGAAGTATAATGCATCAGTTTCACGTTCTGCTATTCGCAACTCGGCCTACCAGTGATTAGTGAAATGAGTGGTGTCTTATGACTGCGAGTATGACATTGGTCGTCTATCACTGTGAATGAGTGGCTTATTTTCCACGGAGACTGCAGACCTCCTCGTTATTATATAACTAAATTGAGGTGTTTTTTCTCCTTTTCTGTCAGTTGTGATATATATCTCACACTGAGTGAAGTTTTAAATTTTGCTCCTGATTGCCACACTCGTGTGATACGAAATTGCAGACTTCACAAGGTGGGATATATATGTATCGGTGATATTTAATATTTCTCTTTATTCTTGAAAAGTTTCTTGGTGCCAGAGAGTTGGGGATGGTGGGACATAGCCTAGTGGTAAAGTGCTCACTTGATGTGTGGTCGGTTGGAGGTTGATACACATCATTGGGCCTATTAGGCTATTTCTCATTCCACCCAGTGCTCCACAACTGGTATATCAAAGGTCATTGTATGTACTATCCTGTGTGAGGTGGTTCATATAAAAGATCCTTTGGTGTATTACAGCAAGGCTCAATGGGTAGGTGTAAACCACTTGAACCGACCAGTGATCCATAACTGGTTCAACAAAGGCCGTGGTTTGTGCTATCCTGCCTGTGGGAAGCGCAAATAAAAGATCCCTTGCTGCTAATTGGAAAGAGTAGCCCATGAAGTGGCGACAGCAGGTTTCCTCTCAAAAATCTTGTGTTCTCCTTAACCATATGTCTGATGCCATATAAGTGTAAATAAAATGTGTTGAGTGCGTCGTTAAATAAAACATTTCTTTATTTCTTTGGTGCATTAGGAAAAATATAGCAGGTTTCCTCTGATGACTATGAGTCAGAATTACCAAATGTTTGACATCTAATAGCTGATGATTAATAAATCAATGAACGTTAGTAGTGTCCTTGAACAAAACAAAATCTTATTTTGAAAAAGTTTGTTGGTGCTATGGCTCACATGTTTTTACTGTCAGCAGTGGTGGATCCAGAAAATCCATTTAGGGGGGCCCTCATTGAAATAAGGCAGAATGCCAGTGGAACTTTGGGGGAGTTTTGGAGGGAATCACAAAACAATGAAAATTAATATATAATAAAATGATAACTATCCCAAAATTTAGGAGGGGCGGACCTGGGCCCTTGCCTCTTTCCCCCTCCCCCCCCCCCTTTAGATCTGCCTCTAGTCAGTAGTGGTGTGATTCAAGTTCAACACCACAAAAATATGGGTAAATTACATACTCTACAATCTTGGAAATGAATAGATACATTTTAATTGTTTTCAATATTATTTTATGATAATTGCTCTTTAAAATATGTCAAAGTACATGAAATGCTGTGTTCAGTTTCAAAATATGTCAAAGTACATGAAATCCTGTGTTCAGTTTCAAAAGATGTTCAACCCATAACCATTGGTGATTTGTTTGTTTTTATCACGTTTTGTTAAATTAATTTTTGTCCTGACAATGCGGTACATTTTAAAATTTCATTTCAACTTATTTTCGTGCTTATATCCAATTACGGTTCAGGCACGCTGTCCTGGATACACATCTCGGTTATCTGGGCTGTCTGTCTAGGACAGTGAGTTAGTTGTTAGTTTGTTAGTGAGAAAGAAGACGGTGTGGTGGCCTTACACCTAACCCATTGAACCCTTAAGAACTCCCTCTAGGTTGGAGCCGGTACCGGGCTGCAAACCATGTACCTACTAGCCTGTATTTCGATGGCTTAACCACTGCGCCACCGAGGCCGGTAATGCAGTACAGAAAACTGACGCACCTCTCTGTTACAGGGGAGCTATCAATCATGTTTCCCATGCATAGAAATGAACAATTCATAAATGCAACTATTAACCAAGTTTTCCAGTTTGTTTCTAACTAACCTAGTTAAGTTAGTGAGTATAATTGTATGTTCCAGGAAGCCGTACGTGAAATAATGAAATTCGACCGTTTATTATATTTGACCTCCGTGTAGTTTTAAAGTTTGTTTAATGCTAATAATAGTGTGTAATTGTGTGTATGTTCCAGGAAGCTGTGATGTGAAATAATGAAATTTTACTGTGTATGATATCTGACCTACATCTAGTTTAAAGTTTGTTTAACAGTGTGTAATTGTGTGTTCCAGGAAGCCGTGATGTGAAATAATGAAATTTCACTGTGTATTATTATATCTAGTTTAAAGTTGGTTTAACAGTGCGTAATTGTGTGTTCCAGGAAGCCGTGATGTGAAATAATGAAATTTCACTGTGTATTATTACATCTAGTTTAAAGTTGGTTTAACAGTGTGTAATTGTGTGTTCCAGGAAGCCGTGATGTGAAAGGCAATGCCGTTGTGTTCATCTTCACCAACAGCTCCATCTGGCATAATCGGAAAGTGTTCAGCACTGAATTGGCTCACCTGCTCATGTACTACTTCTCAATACCAAGGTAACGCACTCATACCGTTTAGATAACTTTAAAGGAAACTCTGGGCTCGAACTTAAGAATGTTTTCTTTCTTTTTTAATTCCCATAGCCCACTGACTGCAATTTTGACCCTTTTTAACATTTTACTTTACTGTATGTAGACCTATTTCATATGTACAAATGGCAGATAATGAACATCGTGTATACATTTTGCATTGTTGAGCTGTTTTTCCGACGACACTTGTACCGCCAATGGTGCTCCCAACCTACAGTAATGTGTATCTCAATGACGGCGATTGTTGTTGGTGCCAACATCAAGTTTGAGCCCTGGAAACTGTTCTCACTGTTGCATGGTGCATATTAAAGATCCCTTGCTGCTAATCGAAAAGAATAGCCCATGAAGTGGTGACAGCAGGTTTCCTCTCTCAATATATGTGTGGTCCTTAACCAAATTTCTGACGCCATATAACTGTAAATAAAATGTGTTGAGTGTGTCATTAAATAAAAACATTTCCTTCCTTTCATATAACCATAAATAACATGTGTTGAATGCATTGTTAAATAAAACATTTCCTTCCTGTTCTTACTGTAAAACATTTCTGACTAATAGAGTCCTTTTGACCACTAAAACAAGACATTTAAGACACTTTCTGGCTTAGAATATCAGTGTCTGTCTGTTCAATTTGTTTCTGATCAACCTAATGTTTGTAAATAGCTCAAACTTCATTTTGCCTCTAAATAATTTTGTATGTATGAGAACAAATAAATATTAGAGAATAAAACTGAAGTCTGAGGAACTACAAGTTTGTGTTAGTCTGAAACATTTGAACAGTTACCGTAAACTCGTTAAATACACCTGTATACTAAAGACGGACTCACGGTGCAGGTAGGACTCTCTTGAAGTTAATATCACTAATACATATACATGTAAGCTGATGATCTAAGATTTTTTCATTTTAAACTTAAGATTTATTTATGTCATTGTTTACTTTAGTACCAAATGTGACCAATAATTCTTTATTTCATCAGGTTACTTGAAATATGCACAATATAATTGTAGTTAGAAGCAAAGAAAATAAAGATTGTTTTTTTTAAATTTGAAATCGTTAAAAGAATAGTATTTTCTCAATTTTAAAGTTATTATTTATGTGACTGTATATTATTTTTGTATTTCATTCATAATACTTAGCTATCATAGATAGAAAGATGGAGGCTTTCTACTATTGTGCTTTAGTGATGAAAATTACAGCCAGAATCAGTATTATGTATACTTAATTGATGTTATTTTGATATTTACAGGCGAGAAGCAGTGTGTAGCGGTCTAACCCTGGTGGCTGATGTGCATGGTGCTACGTCTTCCATTGTGAATACTTTGTTAGAATCACTGTACATATTTCTGGTACGTCAGTCCAATAATTATTCAATTCTTGTACCTATTTCTGGTACGTCAGTCCAATAATGATTCAATTCTTGTACATATTTCTGATAGGTCTGTATTAATAGAATCTATCACCGTTGTCAGGTATATATACGGGAATTCCAACCCAAGGGACAAAATATTTTGTGCTGCTGGTTGGAATTCCCTTATCTATACCTGACAATGGTGATAGATTCTTTTTCTTGCCCACTTAGTAACTAAAGCAAAAATATGACTACTTGTTACTATTATATTGCCATCGCTCCCTTCCATTCTTGGCCGACTAAACATCGAGTCTACAGACTCCTTTAACCATACGCGCTAAAAAATAGTCCCATTGGACAAAATAAAATAATAATAATTTCACGATTAAGTTTAAATTATTAATTTCATTAAAATATAAATAATACAACATGAATTGGCAGCTTCCCTGGGCAGTTATAAGTAGCCTCATAACCGCGTATGTAGAAATCGTTTATGCCCGTGGGTAAGACAGATTTATCTAGAACCGTGAAAAAGCTGGATAATCCAGTCTAGTGGGCAAGAACATTATATCCTTCAACCAGGGGTCCAGAAATGGAACATATTTCACAAGCCCGCCGGTCCAGAACCAACTAAAATTTACTACCATGCAATAATTTCTACTAGGCCACCAGTCTATGGAATAAGATATTATTAATAATATTATAACATACAGTATCTTAAGAATTTGGCAAGTACTTTCTGCACCTCTGGCTACAACCATCGATTCATGCACATAATTCTTGTACAAAGTTCTACTAAGAATAATGTTACAGCAACTTTCAGTATGCTTAAGATTTTTATAGCCTTAAAATCTTGCCTGTTAAACTAAAAACATCATTTCAGTATTTTTCATTTACATGCTTTCTTGTATTTTGGAATATTTTAAGTGATAAATGCATAGGGATTGTCAACTATGTCAACTTAATTATCATATTAAGGTGGTGTTACGTAAAACATTCGTTTCTTTCATTTACATGCATTCTTGTATTTTGGAATACTTAGTGATAAATGCATAGGGATTGTCAACTATGTCAACTTAATTATCACATTAAGGTGGTGTTACGTAAAACATTCCTTTCTTTTAATCATCATGCTTCAAAAATATTTTGACTGTATTATTGCACTAATACCGCATATTACCACAGTAGTAATTGTAATTGTGTTTGTTTTCCAGGACAACATTCCTGGTGGAGCGTCCACAGTTCACATGTTGGCTGACCCAACAGTGCAGTCGCTGGTTTTCAAATCCCCTGTTTACGACTCCTCTTCACCCTTCAAGGTTTGTCTAGCATATTACGGGGAGTGGTGTGGAATTTAAATCTCAGTCAGTAGAGCACTTGCCCAAGATCATTGGGTTGTAGGATCAATCCCCATCGATGGGCCCATTTTGTCATTTGATTTTTCTCCATCTCAACCGGGAGGTGGGATGTAGCCCAGTGGTAAAGCACTCGCTTGATGCATGGCTATTTCTCATTCCAGTCAGTGCACCACAACTGGTATATCAAAGCTTGTGGTATGTGCTATCCTGTCTGTGGGATGGTACATATAACGGAGCCCTTGCTACTAATGAAAAATGTAGAGTGTTTCCTCTCTAATACTATGTCAATATTACCTAATGTTTGACATCCAACAGCCGATGATAAATGAATCGATGTGCTCTGGTGGTGTCGGTAAATTTAAAAAACCTTTAACTCTTCTTTTTGTTAAATTATTAAATATTAAAGCCAAATATTTTGCCAAATTATCTATTAAACTTCAAAAATGGCAGAAAACCAGTTATTTTCTAAAAAAAAATAGTTTAAATTATTTCGCCAACTTAAAATAAAATTTGCCAATTGTTTTTAAAATTTGAATTGGGTGACTGCCAGAGCCAACCCTGTGTTAAAACGGAAGTACTGTTTGTTTAAATATTGGGCACAATGTTTCATACCATATGGGTTGAATTCATGGGTGTGTAGCCTCTCAAAAACAAAACATTCTGTATGTGTACATGTGTGTCCCATTTTTGTTATTTATTTTTTTTCTCTCCGTTTTTTTCCAGTTTGATGTGTTACAGTCAGAAGAGCAGCTGTATGAGATTGTTGTACCAGCACAACTTCCTCCAGCTCTCGACGGCTCATTTGTGTACAGCCATGAAGAGTGGATCCAATTCAGAACGGTAATGGCTATAAAAAAAACAAAACCTGTCAAATAGAGCAGTGAGCTAATATACCACGATATTAGAGCTCTTTCTCTCTCTGTCTGTCTGTCTGTCTGTCTGTCTTTGTCTCTGTCTCTGTCTCTGACTGTCTCTCTCTATCTCTCTCTCTCTCACTCCCTCTCTCCATCACTCTCTGTCTGTCTGTCTCTCTCTCTCACTCTCTCTCCATCACTCTCTGTCTCTCTCTCTCTCTC
>JAECMU010094685.1:12909-25007 GCA_016106625.1 Dracogyra subfuscus | reverse complement strand
CTCTGTGAACCACCTCAGTGGATTCATTCAACTGATTGGGGGTTATTTCTCATTCCAACAACTAGTGTACTACAGCTGGTCAACAGCTTTGTCTGTGAATAAGTGCATATAGAAGATCCCTTGAGTGTCCTCTCATGACTTGTCAGAATGACCTAATGTTTGATATCCAGTATCTGATGATTAATTAATCAGTATGCTCTAGTGGTGTCATTAAACAAAACAAACTTTTAACTGTCACTGTGTCTCTCCTTTCCCTCTCTCTTTTGACTAAATGTCAAAATAACCATATGTTAGATTGCCAAATAATGAAATGTAAAATCGTGCAGCCCTTGTATCTGTAGTTGTAGACTCTAGGGCCAATTAAGTTGTCATGTAACTACTAACATCTAACCCACTGTCCTGGTCAGACGGCCCAGATAGCTGAAGTGTTTGCCCATTACAGCGTGCTTGAACCATAATTGGATATGAGCACAAAAGTAAGTTGAAATGGAGAAAAAAAACATTGTCATGAATGAATTATTAGTAGTAATATTGTGTTGTTTTCTATTATATACTCTTTAGACCCTGGAACCCTTCCTTTCGAAATGCAGAACCGTGGCCCAGTATCTAGTCGAAGCAACTCAAAAGCTCTCCATTGCGGAAAAAGAACCCAAGTCTACGGAAGAAACTAGTCGTCTTATTGAGAGTCATAACACTTGTTTTATAGAGATATTTTCCGATCCCAGACTTGTGCAATTAAAGACTGACAGTGAAACCATCCTTCCTGCACTGAAACAAAGCGGAATGATGATTTCTCATTCTGATGATTATAGGTAGGTACTTAACTTTCTGACTACAGGATTAATGTTTTGACAAAAACCATGTTCATAATTCTAGTCAATGAAACTTGATTACCATAAACACCGGCCTCGGTGGCGTCGTGGTTAGCCATCAGTCTACAGGCTGGTAGGTAGTGGGTTCGGATCCCAGTTGAGGCATGGGATTTTAATCCAGATATTGACTCCAAACCCCGAGTGAGTGCTCCGCAAGGCTCAATGGGTAGGTGTAAACCACTTGCACCAACCAGTGATCCATAACTGGTTCAACAAAAGCCATGGTTTGTGCTATCCTGTCTGTGGGAAGCGCAAATAAAATATCCCTTGCTGTTAATCGGAAAGAGTAGCCCATGAAGTGGCGACAGCGGGTTTCCTCTCAAAATATGTGTGGTTTGTAACCATATGTCTGACGCCATATAACCGTAAATAAAATGTGTTGAGTGCGTCGTTAAATAAAACATTTCTTTCTTTCTTTGATTACCGTAACAACTAATGTTTTAAAATTGGGTAGTGATCTCTGAAACGTGTGTAGTGAATTACGACACAATACTGTACAAAATGTTCCATGTTGAGTGGATGGAAAGAAAGAAAGAAATCTTTTATTTAACAATGCACTCAACACATTTTATTTACGGTTATATGGCATCGGACCACACAGATATTGAGAGAGGAAACTTGCTGTCACCACATCATGGGCTATTCTTTCCGAGTAGCAGCATGGGATCTTTTATATGCACCACTCCACAGATAGGGTAGTACATACCAAGGCCTTTGATATACCAGTCGTGGTTCACTGGTTGGAACAAGAAATAGCCCAATGGGCCCACTGACAGGGATCGATCCCAAACCCACTGCGCATCATCAGACGCTTCACCACTGGACTACATCCCGCTTATGTTGAGTGGATAGATACAAGTGTTTAGTTTTTACTCACATATTTTCACAAATTTTATAAATACATATACATTCATTTGTGAAAGGGGAAGTATTATTTGTTTTGTGGTTTTTCGCACATTTGTGAAATTTTAAAGTAGCTGATGCCGTTTTAAATTATTAATTTTATTTTATTTTATAAAGGTGTGTTTTATTTTGTGGCCATTATTCCCAATTACTGTGCTTTACCGATCCCAACTTTTTTAAAGATTTATATCCAAATATTTCCAGATGTTCATTGTTGGTAAGATGGTACAAATGTATTATCGAATTAGCCTCCACAATCAGCTATCATAATATGTGTACAGTATACATGTCTACTGTTATTTGACGTGTGCTATATTAATAGATACGGCTATTCCAACCCTCGGGACAAAATGTTTTTTGTGAGACCGAGACCCTTACAAAAACATTGTGTCCCGAGGGTTGGAATTGCCTTATTTATACCTCACAATGGTAATTGATTCTTTTTCTTGCCCATTTAATTCCAGTAACAAAACATTAATGTTGTAAGTTACAGTCTGTTTACTGTGTAACAATTTCATCTGCAAACTCATTTACTCATACATTGAAAAATATAGTTCAACTTACCAATAAATATAAAGTTGAAAAAATTAATTTGTTTAAATATTTGTAAAACAATGATACAACATGAAATGGCAAACTAAATTTTTAAAACCATGAGATATAATGTCAGTTGTCATAAAACATGATTTATGCAGAAATCGTCTAGCCCTCGGGTTAGACAGATTTATTTGTCCCTAGGATCAGACAGATTTTTCTAGCACCGTGCAAAAGCTTGATAATCCTGTCCAGTGGACAATAATGAGTTATATATGTTTACTTGTATTTCAGGTATGCTATGGATGAGATAAACAACCTCGACTGCCAGCTGCGTGAAACAATACAGAAACTTGTCAAACTGAACGAAAGTCAGCTGGTTAAACTTGAACAGTGTCAGCAACTCAAAGAATACAAAGAAGAATGTGATAAGGTCAGTTTTGGTCCTGAGTTACATACTACCTTTCCAAGGGTGATGGCAGAAGTGACCACATTACCTTTTGCATTTTACCGTGGGCCTAATTCACAAAGCTCTCTTAGGCTCTGGTAAACAACAAAGCATCCTCTTTGCAAAGCTTTTTGCATTAGACTGCGACATCGCAAAGTTATGAGAGAGGAGTGAGCTCCTTGGTCTAGTGGATAAGCTGCTGGACAATCAAGCTGACGACGGTAGTTCAAATCCCTTCAAAGCTGGCTCACACATTCATTCATCTTTCTTATCTATCACCCTCTGCCTATCATTCTCATTATTTTAATATAAAAAAAATTCCAATTTCTCCCACGATTTTTATCTGTTTTTTCTGTCAGTTTCCTCAGACTCTTGTCTTCTGACCTGTCCACACCATCGCCTACCTGTTTCAGCTTCCTCCATGGGTGCAGTCTCTGTGTATTTCCCTGCACCCACCTGGCATCCTCGTTCTCTGCCGCTAATAAAGCTGGTCTAACCCACGTCACTAACTAAAGACCGCCGGTAGTAGGGGTGCATAGTAGGTGGTTACAAGTGCCTCTTAACAATGCCAGAAGTAACTACTGAACACTCCCCAAAGTGGTCATACTAAGCCCACAGCTGATGGGGAATGGCAGGTGTGTGGCACAGATATCCACAAGAGACAAGCACCTGTCGCGGTTGGAGAGACAAGGAATGGAATGTGGAGGTGGACAGTGAACGATCGGGAAGAAATGAGATGGAATTCAAAAGAGAGAAAAGTAAAGGGGGCAGTGGGATAGAGTAGTGAATTGGGCCCCTGAACATTAGGTTTTCATATTTGCTTCATTTCTGCCATCTGTAAATTCCTGGTTTATAGTTCCGTTTACAGTATTCACCAGGAAAGGCGAGATATTGTTCACACTCCCCACCATATTTGCCTGGAAGTTTCAGCGGAGTGGCAGATTGGTCATCTTGCAATAAAATATTTTATAAATTATATTTGAAACTTCATGTGGTTGCTCGCTAACAGTAATTACCAACAAACATCATAAAAGGTCAAACATGCGATTTCACATGACACCCTTCAAGACAAAGTGTGAATAAACATATCAGTGTGCAAATGTCATTACCAAATGTGAGTTACCTAAAAGCCAATGTGCTGGGGTGTTTCTCAGACTAGTGCCTGTTCTGTCATTACTATAGTTTCTGGTTATATATTACAGGTAGTATCTTGGATGACTGAAGACGGCTATGTGGCTCTACAGAAACACCAGATGGTGGCCGATCACCTCAAGGCCATTCGCTCACAGCAGAGAGAATTTGAGAAGTTCTATTTCCTTGCCATGGTGAGTTCTCTTACCAGTGGTGTTGTAATATTTGAGAATTTTTATGGGGATCGATCCCAGTTAGTGGACCCATTGGGCTATTTCTCGTTCCAGTCAATGCACCATAACTGGTATATCAAAGGCTGTGGTATGTGCTATCATGTCTGTGGGATGGTGCATATAAAAGATCCCTTGCTGGTAATAAAAGAATATAGCAGGTTTCCTCTCTTAGACTATATGTCAAAATTACCATATGTTTGACATCCAGTAGTTGATAATAAATAATCAATGTGCTCTAGGGGTGTAAGTAGCTTCAATGGTGATGCATCCAACTTGAGGTGTATAGAACATAATATCTTATTTTCCATTCCAACCACCTAATAACTATTGAATAAACAATGTACTGGGGTGTAGTTTTAATGGTAATCTTCTGTTTTTCTCCCAATTTTATAATCGGTGGTTATTTAATTATATTAAAAAATGTATAGTCATAAATACCCTTTTTTGCGAGATGTTATCAACCAGTTACTTTTTTATTCTTGCTCTGGGTCAAATTTGCTTTTTTTTTTTTTTTTTTTGTGTGTCTATCGTGCTCTGGCTTCTTTGATCAAACACGAATACTTTTCTCAAATGTTTGTAAATTATTAATATCGACGAATTCTTCCTAGAAATATGAGTGGATTCTGGACATCTGTCTGTGCAAATATCTGGATATTTGCTTTTTGGATTGAAAAGAAACAAATATTCATGTTTATTTTCAAAGAACACTGAAATTGCTCTCATTCAAGTTCAAACAGTCTAAATTTAGAAATACCAATTAAAAAAAAAGAACATGTTTTTATTTGGAATTCTAGCTGCGAAAATATTTTCATGAGAACATTCTAAATTGACAGCTGGCTTAATAGCCGTCATCGGTGATGTGTTGCAATGTGGAAATTCACCTGATTCATAGAGGATGGAACATTTGTTGTGATAGTATTGGTTACTGAACTAATGGAAAAAGTATTAATTTAGCTGCTGTTGGTGTGACTGTCGGATAGATTCTGTGGATAAGTTTTCATTTGGAAATGTCATGGGAAGACGAGTGGTGGTATTTCTTTTTCTTTTGCTTCTAATCACTTTGAATTATTAAAATTTATTTCCAGCATTTTAATAGTAGCTGCCATTCTTGTGGCAATGTGATTGATTAACTTCTTTTGTTATATCTGTGTCTTGAATCTTTAAAAGACTGTTTAATGTGTACAGTAAATTATTTCATAACATTTTATATGTGCTTTCATGATTAATTTTCCTGAAAAGCTCTGAAGCATGCCGTTTGCTTGTTGTTAGTAGAAAAATCTGGTCTTGAGCATGAATTAAATTAATTTGTGAATTCTGTAGAGAGCTAGGGTATCTTCCAACACTTCAGGCCCGTGCACAGGGGGTGCGACGGGCGTGTAAGCACCCCTCCAAATTACTAAAGGTCCATTTTTCTCTATTAAATTTAAATAACGTTACGTAATGCGGGTGTCACACAGTCACGATTTTGCTCCACAATCATCTGACGATGAGAAAAGTGAAACAATCATGAGTCTCTCATGAAAGGTCTTGGAGCACTTGACAGGCTCTGATATAGGACTTAGGTGGTCTTCAGTGTGTCTTGAAGGACGTGAGAAATCGGCATACTCTCAAGAACATTTTTAACTCAAGTAAAGTGCCATCACTTATATCATAATTCATAGTTTATGGCTTGAATGTGATTTGAAAGAAATTGTATCATTTAATGTCTTATTAGATTCTTATTCTTTACAATAGCTTTAAAATAGTTTTAAAATACAGTCAGCTGAGTGAATACATGTACTGATGGAAACAAATAAGAGAACATGTGGTATTTGAGACCAAATTTAATTCAGTACTTCCTTCAGGGCTACCTCTGGAAATCACCCAATTCAGCAATTGTGAATTTTCAAAAAACTATTGGAAAATTTTATTTTGTGTTGGCAAAATAATTTTACATTTTATTAGAAAATAACTGGTTTTCTGTCATTTTTGAAGTTAAAGGGACATACCCTAGTTTTAGTTCATGAAAATTAACATTAAGTTTAGTTTAATTTACAAACCTGTAACACATTTTGATAAAGTTACAACTGAGTGAAACATGTGTCTTTGACTTCGAAATGGTGAAATACCCTCTAAAATAGAATAAAACTCGACTACATAACTGTTACTTCTCAGAGGCACGTGCCTTTTAAAAAATATGAGAAATGCATTTTGTGATATTAAAAAACATCAGGATGACCAAAAACACTTCGAATGTACGGAAATGGATACTTTAAACAATAAAATTTAAGTAAAGTATGATTTCAGTTATCAAAAAACGCCTCTGATAGTCAAAACTATGTCTTAGTGTTTAAAAACTTGGGTATGTCCCTTTAATAGATAATTTAGCGAAACTTAGTGTTCACTCAGAGCTAGCCATATTGCATAGCGATGCCTATACAAAATATAGAACAATGTAATGTGTCATTGAATATAAGTAATGTGATTGACACTAACACTGTCCAATTTTCTGATACTGTGGATGAGGATTTTGGTTACAGTCAATAGTCAGTATAAGAGTGTGTGTTCCCTTATATCTTTCCGTGAGTTTAGCTCATCTGTAGAAAGCCTGGATCATAGGATCAATGTACATGTACTTCAAAATGTCCTTCAACTTGTGGTCTGGTATTCTCCCCAATTCTGACTAAACTAAACTTTGAGAACACTAGGATAGTTACATTCAAAAATTTAATTAGCAACAGTTGATTTTATTTTGAAGATACACGTACCTCAAAATGTCCTTGAAGTTGTGTTCTGGTGTGCTCCCCATTCTGACTAATCTAAACTTTGAGAACACTAGGAACGTTTAATTCAAAATTTTAATTAGCGACAGTTGATTCTAATTTAAAGATACACGTACCTCAAAATGTCCTTCAATTCTCCCCATTCTGACTAATCTATACTTTGAGAACACTAGGAATGTTACATTCAAAAGTTCAATTAGTGACAGTTGATTTTAATTTGAAGATTGATTAGCAAATATTATAATTTAATATTTTAGAATTGTGTGGCCATTTCTGAGACTTGCTTAATGAGTGACGATGTGATAATGAAGCAGTATGTTCCCTCATTGTTTCTTTTACATGTTTCGTTAAACCTGTCCCTGAATTCTTCCAAATATTTTTTTGTTTTGTTAACCTTGATTTCAGGGATGTCATTTTCCAAAAAAAAATTGGTTGTTGTATTTTGGCTTTTTTTGCATAAACTAGTTATCACAAATATAATCTGAAATGCTAAAAATATTCTTTATACTTAACTTTAGTATAAATTAAAACAAAATTAAGGATTTTTCTGTTTCTATTTTTAAATCTGTATCACAAATCCCTAGTTTGTTTTTCTTCCGTTTGTTTTCAGGCGTATATTGAAAAGGGTAATGATCTACTGAAGGGTTTAAATCTGTATCACAAATCCCTAGTTAAGTTTGTTTTTCTTCTGTTGTTTTCAGACGTATATTGAAAAGGGTAATGATCTACTTGAGGAGTCCAGCATGCTGACTCAGCTGGGACACATTACCCGCACCGCCGGGTACCGCGATCTGGCGGGGATGCTGAAGCACCATCTCCACGACTTCACCTCACAGCTGGAGCAGACGCGTGAGAAGATCGAGGACACGGCCAAGTGCTACAACCGTCTAGACAAGGTCTGGCTTCTCCTTCATCTCCTAATACTGTTGCTGTTTTTTTCTAAAGTTTCCTTATCCATCATTTTGTTTTCAGTAAAATTTGTCTAGATAGCTAGCTGCTCAAGACAGTCGGAGAGCAAACATAAAAAAATTATATTGTTCTCTTTAACCCTAAAAATTGCAAGAGTGATAGTTTTGTTTGCGCATTGCTTGTGTAAGTATAGTTTGTGTATCCCATTTTTTGATCGCGCATTTAATTTATAACATCATTTACGTTCATGATGGGTAACCTAAAAACAAAATGGGTTACCAGAATTTGTTTTTGCATCAACCTTAAATGGTTTATGTGCAAATTTTCAGAGGCTCGCTGACTCGTAAAAATCACTCTGTCTCGTTTTGCAATTAAAAAAAAAAAAACTTTGGCATATCTACTAATCCCAATCAGTGCATGCCATTTCTGGTACACCGATGAGCGTGGTATAAGAAAGTTATGTAGGCTGAGAATGTTGCACAACTCCATGCTCCTGTGAATCCCAGATTTGGGCTGAGAAGCGTAAGATTAAGAGATGGAATCCCAAAGTATCTATATTATATCATGTTTATGAATCAGGCAGAATCATAAAGAGAAATCCCAAAATTCATTTTCCTGTATATATATAAAAGATCCCTTGCTGCTTTCTCGATAAGAGCAGCCTATGTGGCAGAATTGCGTTTCTTCCTGCTTTCTTTCTTGTGAATAAGTATTGAAATACCATATATCAGCCACCAAATGGCCATAATTCAAAATAATGCTGATGTATCATTAAACAGTTATTCAGCGGCGGGCATAAGCCCAGTTGTTAAGTAGATGTGCATTCAGTTTGGGATCAATCCCCGTCGGTGGACACATTGGGCTATTTCTTGTTCTAGTCGATGCACCTGCACGATGATTGGTTTATCTAAGGCTCTGGCATGTGCTGTGATGGTAAATATAAAAGATCCTTTGCTACTAATGGAAAAAAGTAGCAGGTTCTTCTTGAAGACTATATGTCGAAATTACAAACATTTTGACATCCAATAGCCGATGATTAATTAATCAATTTGCTCTAGTGTTGTTGTTAAACAAAACCAACTTTATTTATTTTGAAATGTCACATTTGTGTTCCGGCTAGGTAGTGAAACAGTTACACAAATTATAATTCACCTGACTGAACAATCAATTACCTATACTCTTCAAAGTAGGGGAACTCTATTAAGAATTTACAATTGTCAAAATTGTGAGGTAGCGGGCAGCATGGCCCAGTGGTAGAGTGCCCGCCTGATGCGCGGTCGGTCTAGGATCGATCCCCGTCAGCTGACCACTGGGGTTTTTTCTCGACATAACCATATGTCTGACGCCGATATAACCGTAATTAAAATGTGTTGAGTGCGTCGTTAAACAAACCAAAAATAAAAAATAAAAAAATTGTGAGGTATATTACCTGTGGAGAATAGTTATATGATAATAGTGAATTAATTTGTCAAACATTATAACCTGTAGTTCATTATTACAGTTGGTTTTATGGCCACCAAAGATCTTGAAGGATGATTTCGGTCAGAAGTGAAAATTGAAAGTTGGATGGGTTTTTTACCAGTAAATTGCAAATTCATACAATAAAAATTAAAACCCACCCAACTGTATGATCAACAGAATGAAAAGGATTGACAGAAATCATTTTCAACAGTGATTAATCAACCTTCCTGGAAATTGTTAAAATTGAGAATGACACCCTACACATGTGTACGGGGCAACTGCGTGATGCATGTGTAATCTATGGAATGTGTTTTCGGTGTGTTGATAAACAGACCTGAACATTCCTTACTAGGATGTCTGTGGTCATCATGTATGTTGTAATATTTCAGGTTCCCCTACTTTTTTTTGAAGTGTATACATAAAAATCTCATGATCCCCTGGGACTCCCCAGGCAAAATTGGGGCTTTAATATATAGATTCATTATGTTAGGTACTGGGTTCGGATCCCAGTTGAGGCATGGGATTTTTAATCCAGATACAGGCTCCAAACCCTGAGCGAGGTTCAATGGGTAGGTGTAAACCACTTGCAAAGACAATGGTTTGTGCCATCCTGCTGTGGGAAATGCAAATAAAAGATCCCTTGCTGCTAATCGGAAAGAGTAGCCCATAAAGTGGCGACAGCGGGTTTCCTCTCAAAATCTGTGTGGTCCTTAACCATGTTTTACACCATATAACCGTAAATAAAATGTGTTGAGTGTGTCATTAAATATAACTTTCCTTTCTTTTCTTTCTATAATACTACCACTACTACTACTCATCATGATGATCATTATTAGTATTACTGATTACCTAATCCATTACAAATTGCTTTGATCTTTTCTTTAATGTATGTAATCCACATAGTAATAACTATGACATTTGAGTTGCACCATTTCATATAAGAAAAACCAAACATCATGTGCACGTGACCTTCATTTTCATTTTCTTGACCTTGTACCCACTGGTGAGACTTGGTTGACCTGATATTGAAACTCTGTAAACCCTAACATTCGTAAAACGAGAAATATGTGGCGGGTTTTTTATTGCTTGGCCACGAATAAGAAAGAACAAACACTGGCTTGTTTACTCATTCCCCTTTGATGGGGGAAACCACAGACCTTTTGCAAGATGTGGGATCCAAATATTGATTTATTTCTTATTCTTGAAAGTTTTATTTGAATGTGAATGTAACAGAAGGCTTGTGAATGAAGTAAAACAATTGTGTGTTTTTCTGTTGTCTTATCAAGAGGTTATCAGTGATGGGGATACGTAATACGTGTTTACTGCAATATACAAGAGCTGTTATTTTTCATGATATGATGAAGAGGTATGTTACCACTGCTGTTGATCGATGACTTACTGTTCGGCAATGTAGAATATAAAACTTTTCTAATTACATGTTTTTCTTTTGTCAGTGTACTGCTTCAGGTCAGGTTAGGTCAGGTCATAGGGCTTTACTTATACATTCAGAGCAAGCTGTTGTAGCACACGCCTGTCCTGGGCACAAGAGCCGGCCTTGGCCTGTTCCTTCATCCAGGACAGGATACTTACTGCTTTAGAAAATGTGTGCATATAAACATGCCCATAAAGAGGCTTTATATTTCACTAAATTAGGTACCCTATTATATATATTTTTTATTTTGATTATTATCATTTTTATTCAGTGGCATCTTTTGTAAAGTAGTAATGTTATTAACAAATGCTAACAAGTTGTAGATATTCAGAAATGCATTTCAAGTTATTTCAATCTGATTAAAACTTAACATTTCTCTGATTTTTAGATCAGGATGTTTGTATATAATTATTATTGTTATCACCTTGACAATGGTGCAGTCTAAAGCACTGTTAACATATAATTAAATGATGGCATAAAATTTAGTTATGTAGTATTCATTATCAAAATTTATAAACAAAAATCTTATATTTTTAATTGAATGCTATAAATGTTAGTGAATTATTATTCTTTTATAAGAATCAGCCCTCAAAATTTACGGCGGCAATCGGCAGTGCCATCGCAAAAGCTATCGCAAACTTGTAAGTAGTGAAATGTCTGTAGGCATTTCTCTCTGAACTTTGTTAATTACAGATCCCCCAAAAAAGCATAAATTCATTATTGTATGTAGCTCAGTTTCTTCAATTGATATAAATTGATTTATTCCAGTATAGAAGCTTACGAAAGTAAAGTTGAGATGTTGTTTTAGCATGTTATTACAGTAGTGGATCATATATGATGAATTTTGACAGCATTAATGTTTTCTTTAAAATTGCCGCCGTAGTGCCGTTGCAAAATTGATTTGCGACGGCACTTAACTGCCGTTGCAAAATTGATTTAATGGCACTTAACTGCAGTAGCAATCTTGTCCGAATTTCAAGGGCTGAAGAATCACACAAAAAACACACACAAACAAGTATTCTACTTGCAGATCTACAAAATGAATATTTTTCCATTTGAAACACACACACAAACACCCACTCTTATTTAGTGATACTCCCTGACAGACAAAAGCTGTGACATATCAATTGATTTGACAGAAGTAACTTAAAAAATAATTATTAAAAAAGTTTGTTTTATTTAGTGACACCATTAGATCACTTTGATTTAGTAATTATCGACTATTGGATGACAAACAAATGATCATTTTGACACAGCCATAGCCATAGAGAGGAAATCCATTAGTAGCAAGGGATCTTTTATGTGCACCATCCCACTGACAGGATAGCACATACCACGTCCTTTGATATATACCAGTCTGAGTTGTGGCAGAAGTAACTAATGATTTTGCTAACAGTACACATTGTGTGTGTA
>JAECMU010094678.1:628-31935 GCA_016106625.1 Dracogyra subfuscus | reverse complement strand
TAAGGTGGTGCATATAAAAATCACTTTCTGCTGATGAACAAATTAATCAGGTTTCTTCTCTAAGACTGTCAGAATTACCAAATGTTTGACATCCAATAACCGATTAATAAATTAAAAAAATTGCTCTAGATAGTGGCATCGTTAACTTAAACCAAACAACTTTTAAACACTTTTTTTTTTAATTTCTGGGCTTGTGATCGTTTTTAACAGGTACTGCATCTAAATAAATTACATAATAATACAAACTTTGAAGCAAAAAATCTTTTTATTCTCATAATAAAACAATGAACATGACTATTCAATTACTGTCAGTACTGGGAGTGTTTGTAACTATTAGAAACTGAAATACACTGATGTGAATTCAATAGTAAATATTATCACTGCCGACAGATAACCATTTTGGGTAGTAAACTGACATCTGCTTAACAGTCTAAGAGATTGACATGTTATAGATTTTGCTCGCTCTGTTATTCCTGAACAATATTTACTCATCAAATGCTAGAATGCAAGTGTGGATATTGTGTTAAAGTTTTTTGTCAGTGTTGTGCACTGCATCCTGTTTCCATAGTGACCCGATGCCAACATTCTGTGGCATTGAATGGAAGACTTTTGTCGATAACGGATTTAGGAACATCTCTGGCACATCCCAAGGGTTTAACAATACAGAGTTATCTGATTTGTGGCTCCCATATCTATTGCAGCTCAGCTAACTGTTAAAATGGAAGAAATCTGTTTTCTCAACATGTGCCACAGTTTGGTGAGAATGTATAATTGCTATTAATAGAAGTTTGATAATGTTTCTGTATTAATATATTACTACTAATAAGAGGTTCTTTTGTGTGTTGATTGGATATATTGATTAATAACACATATACATGTACATACATGTAGATGACAAAGCTATGTTCTATTCATATTAATGAAAAACATTTCCAACGGTGCATTTTTAGTTTTTATATGTGAACTTTTACTCCAAAACTTCAACAGCATTTAGTACATTTGGAAGTGTTGTTACAGATATATATATATATATATAGAAATTAAACACTTAAATAGATTGTTTTAAAGTTTATCAAAAGTTTATTTTTCTTACTTTTTAAATTTAAATTTGCTATTAATATACAAAATCTAGAATATTAATTGTAACAAAAATTTGATACTTTTGTAATTTAATTAAAAGAGCATTGTGGATGGTAAAATATTCAGTTTTGGTTTTAAAAGAAGAAAATGTTTTCTTTAACAATGCACATGACACATTTTATTTACTGTTATAATGGTATTAGACATGTGGTTAAGGACCACACAAATATTGAGAAAGGAAACCTGCTGTCGCCACTTCGAGGGCTACTCTTTTTGATTAACATCATGGTATCTGTTATATGCACCATCCCACAGACAGCATAGTACATACCACAGCCTTTGTTACACCAACACTGGCTGGAATGAAAAATAGCCCAATGTGTCCACAGACGAGGATCAATCGCTTGACCACTGGGCTACATCTTGCCCCTTTTTAGTTTTGAAGATGTTTTGTTGTGATTACAGGGGTGCAGAAATGGAAATTATTTCACTAGCCCGCCGGACCAGTAATAATTAAAATGTACTAGCCCGCCAGAATTTCTACTAGTCCACTAGCTTGTAGGACACTATGTTTATTTTAATAACAATGCTAAAACTACTAAAAAGAACCAAAATTAAAGTAAAGCTAGATCACCATTAAACAATGTCTTTATTATTAAAATTATTTGGTAAACAATTGAAGACTGTTCGAAATTGTGGCATGGCTGATGCTGAGTTCCGGATTTGCCACAAAAACTATTTACTTAAGAAGTCAGTCCGAAAAACAAAACAACAATCGTCCGTTGGACTGGCAGAAACATTTTTCAACTCGTCCGTCAGAGCTTTAACTCGCATGTGGTGAGTGGGCGAGTACTTTCTGCACCCCTGGATTATATACATTGTCCTATATACCGGTAATCCATGAGTGAAATATTTGTTAAGGAAGGGATCAGTCTGTACATACAGAATGCATGCTTGAATACACTCCCATCACCTTTAGAAAAACCAAATAATAATCAAACAGTATTAAAAACCATTTGTTACATTTGGGAGTGTGAGCAGTTTACAATTTGCCAACCATTATGCTTATATTTACTTTTTTTAATTGGTGTATTATCAAGAAAAATACATTTTCGGTTTCGTTGTGTTAACAAACATGCAGGTTTTTACTTGTCATGTATGTAAACGAACATTTAAGAAGTTAGTAGGTCTCAAAATCGGTTTCATGATTTCCATCTTTATATTCTTGATAAAATATATTAGTCTGCATGTTTATTTGATTTATTATTTTTTAAATATCTAATATTTAAATTGGTTGATTAATGTGCATGTTTATATAACATTCAGTTCTTAGGATATAATTTTTCAAATAATGACCATTTTGATGCATATCATGCATGTGACCTCAATATCTTGTGCAGCAAAAAATTGAATTTTTTCATATAAATTTACTTTTACTAGTTTTTATTTTTATTGCAATTTTAAATATACATGCGCAATAATCAATTTTGAAGTTTGACTGCAATTTGCAATCACTAATATTATTAACCGTCCAGTTAATGTTTTAATATTTCATTTTTCTTAAGTGATCGCTCAACTTGTTTTTAGCTGAAGGCAGATTTATAAGTGATACAAATAATCTTATATGATAACTGTGAACATGCTTTTAGAAACTGTGAGAAAATCTAAATATTATATTAAAAGAATCTCTTAAAATAAAATGTGGTGTAAATTCAATAAATATATCATAACTTGTATAATTGTATGGGTTGGGGACAGAATAAGAGGTGGAAAAACATAACACAACTGTCTGAGAAAAACTTGTCCTCCAAGTATAAAAAAAACAAAGCAAAGAAAATGTAATTTTGTGTCAGAAAGAGCAAAATATAAATCTATCACCTGGATTCATTTTTTATTTTATTCCTTTGTGTGAATACCACATTGCATAAAAAAAATATTGGCGTTAATAATAACCTCCATTGTAAAAATATAATGAAAACATCCCGCTTTTGCGGAATCTGTTTTCACGTTTCCATGACAATATCTGCTGGTCTGGAGATGGGGAGAATTCAACGGATCACACTTGTACATGTATTCAACATCATGGCTCATCCAGATATTGCAGGAAGTTCTTAAAACCAATAATGTGTACAGTTACCATGGAGACCTTCACATCAGCAGCTTCACTGGTAACAGATGTCAGTCTGTGAAGCTTGTGTTTAAAAAAACCCAGAATAAGTAAATGTACAGTTTTGTTTTCTGTAAAAACTATGGGAATACCTATTCTTGATAGATGTAGGTTTGTATGGATGTATAATTTCTTTTATGCACTGTCTGATGAAGCTTAACCTAATATCAGTAAGAGAATGAGACACGGCTAGTTACTTATATATCTAATAACCTATTACTTGCCGTTGATTTATTATTACCAATACCATTCCTTGTCGTGAGCTATAATATCACCGTCACTGCACAGTGGCAAAGCGTAACAAACGACCATGTCCGATCGCATTTGTATCAGTCAGCAGCACGCAACAATAGGATGTGCTTGTAACCATGGCTTTAGTCACTGATGACACACATTCATTAATAATTAATTTTTTCAAATAGTCTTCATGTTTAATCTTCCATTAACACGTGTGTGTATGTGTTTGTATACAACATGCTGTTTCCAGAGACCAATCGTTTTCCATCAATGTATATTGGTTATATTTGATGTTAATTGACATACTTGATGCTGACTTATTCTTTGTGTTATTCAATGCTTTAACAATGTCTGCTACATATATATTATATGTCAAGTATTTCAACTTGGGAAATACTGTCAAACAGGTAAGTTTAACATGAAATGGAAATTTATTTATTTACAGTTCACGGTTACGCATGTATAATTATATATTTTTTCATCTGCCCAGGAAACCTTTGTTTAAATAATTGTATATATAGAAGTGTATTGTAATTTAAAAGCCAGTTGTATAATATTTGAGTGTTCTATTAAACAGAATAACTTTGAAATGCAAATACCTTTTTAAAAAGTAGTTTGTTTTCTCCCAGAAACAAGTACAATGGTTCAGGGTTGGGACACTGATATCACTGTTTTAATCATGATAGAGACAATTATTTATCATGTAAAATTATTACTTTGTTTTATTTATTAAAAAAATCCAAGAGTGACAAGTGTCAATTTTGTCCTTTATTTGCATATACATATTAATATTTTACTCCAGATAAGAACATAAAAAAAGCAAAAACATGTTTATATAAGACGATAGCTGTGGATTTTCGGTTATAATCATTCATAATCGAATTTACAATGACTGTTTATACTTGAGTTGATCCATAGATACATTGTAAAGTTGTAACCACTAATATGATTTAGGAAATGGGAAATGTTTTATTTAATGACACACTCAACACATTTTATTTATGGTTATATGGTTGAGAACCACACATATATTAAGGGAGGAAAGCTACTGTCACCACTTCATGGGCTACTCTTTTTGAGTAGCAGCAAGGGATCTTTTATATGCACCATCCCATAGACAGAATAACACATACCACAGTCATGGTGCACTGGCTGAAGCAAGAAATAGCCTAATGACGGGGATCTATCTTAGACCATCCGCACATCAAGTGAGCGCTCTACCACTGGGCTACATCCCACCCAACTGATATGATTGAAGTACAATGTAAACCAGTGTGAGACTGGTTCATATGATGTACATCTAACTAATAATGTAATGTCGGCTTGTTTTAGTGTAATACACCAACCTCGGTGGTGTGGTGTTTAAGCTTAAGGTTGGTAGGTTCTGGGTTCAAATTGTAGTACTTGCTCTCATCAAGAGCATGTTTTAATGGCTCAGTGGGTAGGTGTGAAACCACTGCACTGGCTTCTCTGTCACTAACCACTATGCTGTATCCTAGACAGACAGCCCAGATAGCTGAGGTTTGTGACTAGGGACTGTAATTCGGTATAAGAACGAAAATAAATTGAACTAAAGAGTTTAATACATGTATATAGAATAGAATAGAATAGATGTTTAATGAAACCCCAGCACAAATTAATACATATAATGAGGCCTGAAATAAAACCATATGTGTAGTGGGAAGCAGTTTTATTTTTTCTCTCAGATTTTAATGTCGAAGCAAAAGCTAGAAATTGAGAAGCAGTTCCAGAATCGAAGCTTTGATATAAATGTTAATTCAATAATTGTATAATACTTTAAGATGAGAGCGAAAGCTGCTTATAGTCCTGATTACCATAAAGCATGATTGTGTGGGTTAAGTGCTTTGGGGATTATTGTTTTATATTGGGAACTAAAAGAAGTGCACAAGTGCTTTGAGAATTGTTGTTTTATATTGTGAACTAAAAGAAGTGCGATAAGTGCTTTGAGAATTGTTTTATATTGTGAACTAAAAGAAGTGCTTTGGGATTTATTTATTTTTAAATTGGGAACTAAAAGACGTTTATTATTATCTGCTAGATTATTGAGCCCATGTTCATCTTGTAAGAAGGATTAAATAATTTGAAAAATTATTTAATGTTTGTTTTTTAGGTGAATAAGATGTTTTATTTTAATAAAATTAATGTTGGGCTATGTATTTAGATTATAAAAAAATTGTATACTAGTGATATATATATATATATATATATTTATTTATTTTGTAAATTTAGTGTAATTTAGTCACTAATCTTATGAGGCACCTATTAACATCTCATCATTTCAGTACATGTGGCTTGTTTATTTTCACTTGAATTTAAACACTGGCGAGAACTGAGTACTCTATCTGTTATGAATACACTGCACTCATACATCAAGTAGGTGATGGATATGTATCACATGGCCTGAACAATACAGAGATAAAAATAGGTGTGGGTTAGTGTAGTGTAGTGTAATGTAGAGTAGGTACATCAGGCCATCTTGTTCTTTGCTCGCGCTGGGGAGAGCTACAAAGTTCAAGAGGAGGACATTGAATAGTATTTAGATATTGATTTTACACATCTTTGGCTGAGCGTGTGTCTTCTTGTCGGAGCAGTTATATCACTGAACAAGATTCCTAAACAAAAATCAACATGCTTTTAGTTTTTATAAGATAAATCCTCCCCTAGCTTCTGAAGACGAGCTTATCTGAGAGATTTAATTGTATTTGTAAGCTTTGGCCAGCTCTATGGTTGCAGCAGATATCATTGGAGGCAACTAACTCTCAAAACTGAATTGAATGTGGCTTCATCCCGGTATCCAAGGTAACTGTAGCAAGCTACCATGGAAACAGGATGCCTAGCAGGAAAGGGGGCACAGCTGGCGATAGTGCATGCGTGCATGTGGGCCACAGCTCTCTGTGACTAGCTGTAACACAGGCCTGTGTTGTTGACTGTCCAATACCTCGGATGCTCCGCTTGACAGTCCCAGTATGCTTCAGTGACTACTGTTTATGTCTTGTCGCCATCTTTATCAACCAGAGGATGTGATTTTCATAGAAATTCATCTTTCAAAAACTGCTGTGGATAGAGTTATACTGACTGGCTCAAGCTGTAAGTACGTTAGCTAGAAGGCAGCCATTTTTAAAAGGACACATCGCTGTTTACATGGTTCAGTCGATATTCATGCAGTACTGACAAAGAAAGTTGTGAAACTTTGTTCACTTGATTGTACTGCTGTTGGTGTTTAAATGAAACTCTAGATCAGATGAAACTGTTCTAGATGCTTAATGTAGGGAATCTTGAAAAGTTTTAAAAAATAAATATACAAAATTACATTGTTTAATGGTAGACTTGATGATATGTCGAGATCTTTTTTCCCAGTATTGTGAAACAAGCATTGGATGTTTGACCTTTAAACAAAATTGTAGTGACTACCTGGTACTTACATCGATACAATATTTAACTATAATGTTTACACCTCCACAAATAAACCAGTTAATAATTTACCAGTACATTTCTCATAACATAATGGACAATAATGTATTACTTTTTATGTTCAAATAGAGGACAATAATTGTTATCCGATAATGGAATGGGATTATGCTGCTGATGATACAGTTAATAATTTCATGTATCATGCACACAGGTTAAGCTATCAGTTGCAAGGCTGATAGGTGCTTGGTTCATATCCCAGTGCTGGCCCTTGGTGTTTATGCTGACTAGGAACTAGAATTCCTTTGAATTGTCTTGCATACCATACATATTTTGATATCGGTGACAGCTGCATCCTTAGATGTTCCTCTTAATGCAGGTTACATTTTTTAAATTAAAAAATCTTTATTTTAAAATTGAGTATAAATATTCAATAAAAAATGTCAATTAACTTAATAATTAATTCTGTTTACATATATTGTAATGAACATCCATAAAAATATCCATAAACGAAGTTTCACCACTCTGTGACTTTTAGTTTGCATAAAGAATAGATTATGTGGTGACAGCGGGTTTCCTCTAAAAAAACTGTTTGAATGACTATATGTTTGATAGCGGGCAGCATAGCCCAGTGGTACAGTGCCCGCCTGATGCGCGGTCGGTCTAGGATCGATCCCCGTCAGCTAACCACTGGGGTTTTTTCTCGACATAACCATATGTCCGACGCCGATATAACCGTAATTATAATGTGTTGAGTGCGTCGTTAAAAATAAAAAAAAAAAAAAAAAAAAAAAAAAAAAATAAATAAAATATGTTTGATGTCCAATAGCTGATGATAAGATAAAAAAAAATCAATGTGCTCTATATAGTGGCTTCGTTAAATAAATAAAAAAATCATAGTTTGCATAGGACAACTGTAAACCAAGTTTAATAAATCTAGGACTTTTAATTAGTGAGGGGCAGGATTTAGCTCAGTCTGAGGTGCTTGTATTGCAGGATCAAACCAGCTCAGTAGATCCATTTAACCGATTGTTTTTTCTCTCATTCCAACCAGTGTACCACAACTGGTCAAAGTCTGTGGTATGTGCTTTCCTGTCTGTGGGAAAGTGCATATAAAAGATTCCTTGCTGCATGAGGAAAAATTTAGCAGGTTACCTCTGATGATACAAGCCAGAATTACCAAATGTTTGACATACGATAGCTGATGATTAATGTGCTCCAGTGGTGGTGTTAAACACAGCAAATTTTAACTTTAGTTTGTGAGAACTGTAACTAAACATGAAACTTTAATGTTGAGCTGAGTGCTAAATTTGATGCCATCTCTGCTGCTGCTGCCAGAAATGTAATGCCAATATCTCACCTTTTTACTTTGTGAAGGCAAAGCAGGCAGCATAGCCCAGTGGTACAGTGCCCGCCTGATGCGCGGTCGGTCTAGGATTGATCCCCGTCAGCTAACCACTGGGTTTTTTCTCTCGACATAACCATATGTCTGACGCCGATATAACCGTAGTTAAAATGTGTTAAGTGCGTCGTTAAACAAATCACACAAAAAAAAATTGTGAAGGCAAGAAAAAAATCATTGGCTGTTCAGAATCACTTGGTATTAGTGTCTGTACTGGGACGTGAACCCAATACCTACCAGACCAGCATCAGTGTAGTGTCATACAACACTCTTCTTAGCTGTTAGAAAATCACTCAGGATTGTCTGTACCGAGATATGAACCCAGTACCTACCAGTTAAAAACGCTGATAGCTCAACAACTATTATCATAATGTGTATTCATGGCTTTTACCCATTTATTTTTGTTTCGTATTTCACTTGGGTTTTTATTGTTGTTTATAACCACTTGTAGAAGTTATAATTCAAGCACCCTGTCATGGACAGATTTCTCAGCTATCTGGGCTGTCTGTCCAGGACAGTGGGTTAATGTTTTATTGTTAATGGTAATTTGGTGAGAATTTGACTTTTGTTATGACCATACACCTTGCCACTGAGCTGTTAAGACTTAGTTGGTTCAAACCAACAAGATGTTGGGGTTTGAGTACTCTTTGCCTTTCCCACTGAACTTAAGGTTCAGGCATACCCACCCTGCATGGGTCTAACTTCAGGCAACACTCAGTCAGTGGCTGGCTCCTGGGCAGGTGGCCAGAAGAATGGCTGTTACCTCTGTACCACTGAGCCCAGTTTACCAACGGGCAATAAGGGATGTTTTATATGAATTTCCACAGATATATTTAGGATAACCTTTCATTATCATTACATCCTTTGATATGGGTGACACGTAGCCTAGGCCCAGTGGTAAAACACTTGTCTGATGTTCAATTTATCTAGAATCAAACCCTATCAATGGGCCCATTGGGGGCTACTTCTCATTCCATCTAATGCACCATGGTATGTACTGTTTTGTCTGTGGGATGGTGCATTTAAAAGATCCATTGCTGCTAATTGAAAAGAGTAACCCATGGAGTAGAGGTAGCCGGTTCTCTGTCACATTCTCTGTGTGGTACTTGACCATACGTCCTTAACCATATAACCAAACCGGTAAATAAAAACCAAATAAATAAAACCTTTCTTTATTACACATTTTGAAAATACCAGTTACGGGTCAATGATGGGGGAATTCAGTAATTAAATAGCTACAGTTATATCATTTTAAAAACAAAACATTCCAAATTGTGTTGGTTTTATAACCACCCACTTCTTGACCATATAGCTCCCCTTACAACAGGTAGCTCTATACTTGCTATTGCTATCTGTGCCTGTAACTTCTGTTACATAACACTAGCTTATCCATTAATTACCCAGCCAGAGATTGAGAGGTCTCCAGGCAGTGGAAGATAATGGGAGCAGAGATTGTTTTTCCTTGCTAGCCTTTGAATTGTGGCCATGGATGATTGGAATTGTCATTTGGGTTCCGGTATTGTTGTCTTAGCAGTCTAGAGAGCACCTCAGAGATGGGAGTGTCAGAAATAATGTGAGATAAGAATGTCCTCAAATAGTTTATTTCAAATATTAATTTTAACAGCCTCTCACGCTGACTGCTGCTGCTTGTCACTGATACTGGATTGTAAAACTAGGTTTGTCAATTATTTAGTACTACTTTATTATTATTATTAAATTTAGTTAAAAGTCTGAATGGAGAATAGTACTAGGTTTGGCAGTTACTAGTTAGTTGAGTTTTTTGTTTTTGTTTTCATTTGTTTTCATTTATTTGTTTTCTTTTTTAAAATCCTAATGTAAAGTAGCAATTTTGGCAGTTATTACTTACTTGCTTTCAAAACAGATCTTGAATCTAAATGCATGTCTAAAATTTCTGTAATTGAAATCATATACTCATTGTTAACTAAATGTGGTACAGTCAGTTTACACAAGTAATATTGTTTAAAGTGCTTATAGTTACTTGGACTGCAGCAATAACAGTAAAAATTAAATCTAAAACAAAGCACATTGCATATGTTTTTATCAATTATAACTTTAAAAACAAATTATTCAGCATTATCATTGCTTTAAAAAATGCATTTATGTATACATATACATATTTATTCATTAAGCATGTATGTACTTGATAATTTGAGAGCAGGTCAACTTGCCACCTACCAGCTCGCCTCACATTGTTTAATCAACTCATATCATTACCATTTTATTAATTAAATAGTTAATTAAAAACCAATAGTTTAAGCATTAATGTGCATTAAATATTATTGTTGAATATTCACACCAGTCGGGAGTCCAAAAAGCCATGCCTGATCATCCTTTCAGGAAATAAGGGACAAACTCACATATGTTTATCTGATATTAGGATGTCCCCATTTAAAACTATTAGTAAGTGGTTATAATAGCTGTAATATAAATAAATATAATGACACCAAAGTTGTAGACGTCCATTGTTAATTTCGTCAAAATTATTTAAAGTTTGGGGTGAGTTGACCACACACTGATACTGGTTGGTAGGGGGTGAATTAGTTTGAGGCAAGTTGACCAGCATTCAATGAATTATAAAATAACCAGGTCCATGTAATTTGTCATTCAGGTAAAAAAAAAAAGAAGGAAATATTAGGTAATGTTAAAATTGTATAATTACTTTATATTCAATTCATCAAGATCGTCATCTGTTTAACTTATATTTTATAGAGTGAATTATTAATTGCAAATTGGTATGGTTAGCACTTCTTAAATTGTTTGGTGTTACTACTACTACTACTGATGATTTTCACTCTGTGAAGACTCCATTATGATGAGATTTACAGTTACATATTCACCACACAAAATATTTTCTGAGCTGCACTCTGTTTGCATGTATGCATATATCAAATGAATGTTAAAGCAGCTTCTGATATTGCCAGTGTCTGTGTCCAGGATGAAGGGTGTGCAGATAAATATCCATACTTATCTAAATATAACATATTTACTGGTACAAATGTGTGGTCAGTTCAAGTGTATGGTCAGTCGTCATGGTAACACATTCCTCAGCGGACTTCCTGCTGTCCAAACTGACAAGTGGATATTGCAGTTAATCCATTGCAATCCATCAGTCACAGTTGAGTCTAACTGCAGCAATAAAATAGATCGGAGTTATGTAACCTCTTACTCTTGGCTGTCTTTAGGTCAGTGAGGGCAGACATTTGTGTTTCTATGGTGACAGTCTGTTGTCAGTTATGCTAACTGGTTTTTAGTTTGTCTGCAGTAGATATTGGTAGTTTTAATTAAACAAGTGGGTTTTTAATTTGTCTGCAGTAGATATTGGTAGTTTTAATTAAACAAGTTGTATAAAATAAATAATAACAACATTAACTGATTAAGATATCTAAACTGAAAATAGCTTAGCCATTTTAAAAAATATATATTAAATGTCCATCAGTTAAAACATGGAATGAATTTATTTTAAAAGGGCTGCTCAAAGGCGGTGGTATGTGCTTTTCTGTCTGTGGGCAAGTACATATAAAATATCTCTTGCTGCTAATGGAACAAATGTAGCAGGTTTCCGCTGACTAGGAGTCAGAATTACCAAATATTTGACATCCAAACAGCCGATGATTGATTAATGTGCTCTAGTGGTGTCGTTAACAAATTAATTTTTTTAACTTTAATTTAAAAGTAATACACTATTTCATTAAGCATTATTGGTGACCAATAAAATAGTTTCTATTCTATAAGATTGGGTGACGGTAATTGTTTTCAGTATGTTATCTGTACACATTAAATCCACCAAGAATAATGATACCAACATACATGATCATTAAATGACTAAAAATGTCTCTTATTTCACTGCTTTCAGTCAATTTTACTGAAATAAAAGATAATATTTGTTTAGTTAGTTTGTAAAACGATGTCAGTAAGAGTATGTATGGAGATAATATCGCTTGGATTAGATTATTGGTGCAAACATGCATGTACAGTAATGTTGACAAGTGTTGGACAATATAAATGTCTGACCATTAAATAATTTTCTAATTTGTGTTCCATCTAAGTACAAAATTACTAAAACCATAGAAATTTCAGTCAGTTGACTATGTAGTGTGTAGTCCTACCAGCAGCATTTGTTTCACAAAATGACTTTAAAAATTCCATCCTTTCATGAATACACTGATTTTACAATCTGACTGTAATGTCATGTAAAATATTTATTTTATTTATTTGATCACATTTGACACAAAATCTTGTTGATAGAGCAGACAAGTTAAGGAAGTATTTTCCGATAACTGCCTTTGTGACAGAGATAACAATGAAGAGGTATTGATAACTCTGAAACGAGTGGAGACTTCTTCATTGTTATCAAGTGGTGTTTAATACTAGAATCACTTTGTACAAACAAGCTTACAGAGTGAGGCTCGCGACTTGTGCGATAACTGCCGTATAACATACTTGGGTATGCACATTGTACTGAATTGTGAGATGCTCGAAAGTCCATAGGTTATTTAGCATAATGAATGAAGATTCTGTGCTTGTTAAGGCAAGTTTTACAACCACATTAAAATGGACTTTATCCTGTTGAATTAATTTTTATTATGATCTGATATTAAATTTATTTAAAATTGAAAATGACACATGCTCATTGACCATTCTTTTCTCACTGTGGACAAGTCCCCTGGGTAAGTCCAGTTTGGCTGATATAAATAAAAAATTCAAAATAATAAAAATAAAAAGCTCAAAATCACTCTACTTTCAAAATGTTGCAACAAATTCAGACATTTTTGTCCAAGATCATTTAAATCTTTAGTTAGTAAAGCAGTTTGCACATACATCATTATCATTGACATTGGATTTTAAAAAGTTGTTTTCTGTTGTTATATTTCTACAATTCATCATTGTCATCATCATTATTATTATTAATAAAAACTATTCGTCAGCTTAACAATTAGTGATGTGGTATTTTTTTATTTATAATATATTCATCCCATACATAAACATGTACAAAATTGTACAGCTCCCTAGAATGTGTGCCAGTTTTGTAGTTGTGTGTTAAAATACATTTGGTTGAACCTGTTTACATAACCTGAACAAAGTGAAATGGAGGCAGGAAGATCAATGGGGAGAAATGTTACAATACGTCACCTCCACCATTGTCCAACTGAGCGTCCACATTTGGGAAGGGAGGAGGCCACAGCTTGCAGACTCTTCATATTTAACTATGGGTCATTGCCATGGTGACGACACCATCAGCTGCTCTGATATTCTACAGGTGGTGGGATCATTGTTGGCAGGAGGCTTTTGAAAAGCTGATGTAGTTAATGCTACTAACACATTCAACAAGTTTTAAAAAGTAATAAACGACCCGGTTAGCCTTTTTATTGATTTTATTTTTATGTTGATAAAAACTGAACTGTCAACCATTGTCATATTGTCAATAACTGCCACCAATATTTAAAAAAAAATTAATTTAAAAAGTAGATATAGATCGAATTAGAATACTGTAATTTTAGATAGAAATGTATATGAAAATAGTACTTCCAAATGCTAAATTAATTAGAGATTACATTAAGATGTTTATTATAGAATACATTAAGATGTTTATTATAAAATATCTTAAGTTGAAATTGTTTACATGTATATGTATACATACATACATACATACATGTGCACGTGGCATGCTGACAGTTTTGTGCATTTATAAAAACAAGTTTCACAATGTAAACAGGATTTAATTTAAAATGCTAAAGTTACATTTACTTAAGTATCATGGAAAGAAAAAGAAATTAACTCTAGGTGTACTAAGAATAAATTTAAATACCTGTTAATTGTTTCATAATGCATGTTTTGGTAAAGATAAGTGGTCATTTTTGCAAATTGGGATTTAAGAAAAAAGCACCTTGTATGCATGTATCTTGTTATTAGTACACACAGTGGTTGGGTTAAATTATAGCGATAAAACCATGACTGAATGTTCCTTGTTCCAGCCAGTGGCATGATATAGCACTATCGTGGTCTGTACTGTCCTGTCTGTTTTCTCTATTAAAAAATCCATTGAGGCTTTAATACATATACAGACCATGGGTGAGTGTTAATTCCAGTATACAGTTTTAAAACAATTTCACAAATATTCAATTAATTCATGTAGGCTTTAAGAGGGAGAAAGTGAAACCTGTTTAAACTGGATCATGCCAGAGACCTAATATTTATCTGATTTGTACAGGATCAGGTATTAAGGGGATCATGTTTTAAAATTTTGAAAATTAGGGACCATATAAATTATAATGTGGTTGCTTTTGACAGGATTCCAGGTTGTTCTGGGTCTGGTTTAAATCTGTAGGTTTTACTGTACTTTTTTACAAAAAAATTTCATGCTTGTAAAATTGTACTTTATTGTGAATACTCCCTACATTATTGTACAGTTTGATTAATTAATTTTCTCTGATATTTTATTGTTTAATTTTTCTCTTCCAGGGTTTGAAACTTAGCTGCGTGCAGCCATGGCACCAAATCGGACGCTGAGCGAGAACGAGACTGATGCCTCAATGAGACTCCGCCTCGTAACCAGTCTCAGCCAGAGTTTCCCAGGTAGCGCCCTCTCTAAAGCCATGAAATGTTTGTCCGATTCTGAAGACGACATGAAGCTTGAACCGCTCAGCAGCAGTTGTTTCGCCGAGCTGCGCATGGAGAAGCTGGACGTCGAAGAAGATGACGAACTGACCAGCCTGTCCTGGCTGCAGGACACAGACTTGTTAAAAAACATGGCTCCCGGAGCCGATGACGATATGTCCAGTGAAGAAGGACAAAAGGAAAATGACGATTTGAAGCTAAACGGAGCACCTTACCCACAGACTCACCCTCCCCATGTGCCATACAATCCTCAAAAACATATAAACAACAAGCCACCGTATTCTTTCAGCTGTTTAATATTCATGGCGATCGAGGATTCGCCCATCAAGAGACTTCCAGTGAAGGATATATACAACTGGATACTGACTCACTTCCCATACTTCCAGAATGCACCCACGGGGTGGAAGAATTCAGTGCGGCACAATCTTTCACTAAATAAATGCTTTAAGAAAGTTGAGAAGGATAAAGGATCGGTAAGTGTTCCCTCTATATATCTTCTTCCAAAGAAAATTTAAGTAGTTGTTGCCTGATAATTCTAATTTGACTTGATGTTAAAAAAACCTACAAAAAAAAAAAAAAACCTTGCAAAAATGATACATTTTTGTATGTACAATTTGTAACAACATTGGTCAGAAATTAAATAAAACTACAATATTTGACCTTGGTGAAAATTTGATCTGCACCAGTAGTTCTTTCAGTGATATTGTATCTTATCTATACACATACGTACAGACACACACACACACACACACACACACACACACACACACAAACTGAACCCTCTGTAAATCGGAATTCCCTCAAAACCAGATGTTTTTAATGGTCCCTTTTTAAATATACATGCAGAAGAGAACCCTCTCTAAACTGGATACCTCTTAAACCGGACATTTTACTTGGTCCCGTGCATGGCCGGTTTAGACAAGTTTCACTGTATATACATACAAAACGGACCTCCAACAAAAAACAAAACGGTAGGTTTCAGACTATGAGCAAACAACGTTTTTACTATTGGCAAGTATTGCTGTTTTATTTATATATATCTTGACAATCTGCACATAAAAGTAAAACACATTTGTTAATTTTATCCATTTACTTACCTTTGTTTGACACCCAATAGCCATTGTGAATGTTTAAGTTGGGGTGTCATTAGTCATTAACATTCATTCTTTCACTCAGTCATGTTATTTCCAAAATAGGTTTGACTTCTTGTTATGGTGAGCCAAATTATTATTATTGACAAAAACATAAATTTGTTTTGCTGGAATGAGGTATAGGTTCTGTTTAATGATTTTTACTGATATGGTTATGAACCATATTGCATGGTCATAAAAATTGAATTTATGCTTGGGAGAAGATGAGATATTGGGAATTTTTAATGATGAAACTTTGAAAACATTTCAATGGTAGAGAGTTTGTCGGAGTTCCATGGGTTGTGAGATTGATTGCCCTTGATTGGCTCGGGTTGCGTTTTTTTCCCATCTCGATCTGTGCCCCTTAACAGGTCCATAGAAAGCTGTGCTTTATGCAGTCCTGTCTGTAGAAAAGTGCTTATAAAATGGTCTTCACCATGAGTAAAATCAAGGCAAGCTGAAAGTCACTCTTTTGAAATGGTGCTAGGTGAGCAGTCATTTTATCTAGAGTTAATCAGTTTGCCACTTTCCTAAAACTTTCCAGGTGAGTGTGGAGGACGAGTGTGGATGATCATTTGCCTTTCCTAGACTGAAAGAATCCCTTGCCACTTTTCGTTAGGAATTAATTAATGATTAACCACATCTCAACAAAAAAATACATCGGCTACTGGCTATCGAAAAGTATTAACTATAAGTAGCCTACTTGCATGTGGCGGGGTTGAAATATGATATGATAGATGTCAAATATGCAGAGGTGTCATTAAAATACTCCTTTCCTTTAATTTTGTTTATCATATTTGTACTCAAAAGGAGTGCATGGTGGGGGTCTTTAAAATAATGACATTTAAATATGAAGCCTTTGCTGCATTAGACCAAATTATAGAAAAAACATACTTTTTATTTTGGTCTCACCTTTAGTTCACAAAGTAAAAAGGCATGATGTTGGTATTACTTGTCTGATGATAGCGATGGCAGAATCAACTTAACAGTTGGGTGATAAGAAAATCTCGCCAAATTATCTAAAAATTGCAAAACCTAAAACTGTTTCCCAACAAAATGTAAATTATCACACAATTTTATTTTGCCAAATTAAAATAATATTTGCTAATTGTTCTTAAAATGTGTGAATGTGGTGAGTGGAAGAGCTAGTCCTGTTTAAAGTTTCGCATTTAGATAATTTTCTATAAGTTGTAAGCCATTGAAACTTTGTTCATTGTTGCAGCTATTAATGTTCATCACAGTGCACCGAAATGTTTTATGTTAGGTAAGACATTTAAAGATCTATACAGACCCTAGTTTCAGTCTGTGGAAATGGACACAAAGTTTACTTAATATACAAATCTGCAACACACATTTGGATAAGGTTAAAACAGAGAGAAGTTAAAGTCTGTTATGTTTAAATGGGGAAATATTGTCAAAAATAGTCTCGAGCTTGTTTTGATAACCTTAACTTCTCAGATCTATGAACGTACGTTTTTAGAATGATGAAAAATATACTTTTGGGTATTATAAAAGCCTGGATGACCAGAACCACTGTGTTTACTAAAATAAATATTCTGAATAATACTATATATAAGAACTTCTAATTTAGATTGTAAAAAAAACGTTTTAATAGTGAAAAATATGTTGTAGTGTTTAAAAATTAGGGTCTGTCACTTTAATTATGTGGATTTTCTTGCTTTGATCTGTTAGTGTCTTACCTGTACCACTGAATAAATATTGATAATATCAAACATTCAATGTGGCATTCTTGGTAGCAGAAAATGTTAACATAATGCATACAAAACAGAAATTTTATATTCTAAGATCTTTCTAAAGACTAATAAACAAATATTTTGTGAATATCAAATATTATCATTAGCCTAAACTAATACATTTTCAAAGAAAAGTAACCGACCACACATACACTGTGATACAGTGCAGGGTTCCAAAAATAATAGTAAAATGGAAGACGTGGTTAGAAGGCTTTTTTCTTTTTTTTCTTTTCTTTTTTACCAATAGCAAGCAAGCAAGCAAGCAAATACACAAAATAATTTAATATAAAATGGCTTTATTTTTAATTGTTAAAAATCCATCATATTCATTGTTCATTAAACATAACAAAAAGAAAAAAGTATAACAAAAAATAAAACTGGTAATTTGACGACGACGTGGAACAGCTGTTAACTATTTACTTGTCTACGATACCTGTACTACATATAGCTTATTTTGGTTACTTTCTTGAAACAAATATTCCTCACGCTACATGCATGTAAAAGCAACATTACCTAGAATGCATGCAGACACTGCATTAGTGACCTAATCATGATTGCTTTCAAAGCAAATGTTACTGACCACACCTGTCTTGTCTATACCTGTTGCAGCTTGAATATTGTACTTTTTGCAGTGAGTGTTTCCTTAACTTAAGTTAAACAGTTTTGTTATTGTTTTAAAAAACAACAAAAACAAATGGCTAGAATCCATGTGACCGCATTGAAAAACAAGTTTAAGAGACTATATGATCCTCTGTTGTTAATATCACAAACTTGTTTAACTCAAATGAAATCCTAACTACAAAAAACACAGACATTTCATGCTACAGTACATGTAGATTGTATCAATCACGTTTGTCTAAACCAAAAATATCTTCAAACAAAGGTAACTTTATTATTTTATTTTTTAAAAATGTATTTCGCTTCCTTAATCTGCATCCTTAATCCAGCACATTTAGCAAATCTAACATTGCTTGAAACAGCCCATTTCATGTACTGGAGTGCCATTATCTGGAATATATAGAAAATTATTGAATTGTTTTTTTCTCTCCAATAAATAAGATGAGTCTGATAAAAGCACTTGAATATATAATTGCACGTGACAATGAGAGGTAAATGTGAATGACAGGTTATTGCGATAGCTTGTAGTCGATGCATAGGGTATAGTGTGATAAACGTGAATGACAGGTTATTGCCATATCTTGTAGTGGGTGCGAGTGTAATTCTGCTGGTAATCCCATTAAAGTACATGTTAATGATATAATGATGGCTTTCAATCTGCTACCAGGCAGTCTTTAGCCATTATCATCAACAAATGATGTGCTCAACATGGTCAGGTGTTCAGTTGCATCCTCAGCATTATTCTGGAAATTTGGCAAAATGTTTTTTGATTTATGTCCCTTATTATTAATATTAAACATAAAGATGTACAAATAATAAAGACAATAGTGGTCATATATTTTCAGGGCTTCTAGATTATAGTAGCCCCACTCCCATAGCTAGTGATATTCAATCTTGGGCTAGTAAATAACTACTATTGCCATGCCCGACGGCTATTTTAATTATTTTTTTTTAAATGTTGCAGTTAAGTATATTTTGTAAATATGAATATCCTGCCCCAACCCCAAGATGTTAATGTTTTTAAGCTTTATCTCCCCTCTTTAGGTGACATATTTCATTATTACTATTATTCAGTAAAATTTTATTAACTTAAAGTAATGCTAGGGAATTTTTAATCATGGCTAGTAACATTTTAAATCACAGTGGATTTTATAAAAATTCTAGAACCTCTGTATTTTTATATATTATCTGGCATGTCACTTGATACATATGTTTGCAAAAATCTGTTTTAATTTCTATTTTGTGAATAACAACCACTACCTAGGTCACTAGATTAGTTTCCTAAGCTATCACCTCATAAATTATGAAATACATGTGTGTAATTTCCATGTTCATACTACATGGCAATAATTAGTAATCCAGCTCCGTTAGGTCTCTTAAGTATAATTTGAACATTAATAGCAACAATTGGTATTTGTGTTAGGATGTGTAATTGTGCCTAACATTGATTGCTAGCACGGTATAGCAGGAAAGGCTGCGTTGGCCTGGCACTATCAACATTTGTGCTGTGCAGAATGGTGTGATTAAGTCCCATTGTCATCCCGCAGTATTACGCTCACTGCTTAGCATTCATACTCATAGCCGTATCCTCGGATATGGATATATATATGATATTACATGATGGAGGTTTTAAAGGAAAGGAATATTTGTTTACGAACACGTTTGAACATGCGTGTATGTATTAAACAGCAGCTATTTGGAGATAAAAAAAAGTTGTATATTTAATGATGCACTTGACACATTTTATCTCAAGCATTTTTAACAGATTATTTTAAGGCTGGTGAGCAAAGTTTATAGAGGAGTTGAGACATGCTCCCCCTAAAATGCATTGACATTTTTTTTGTGTGCTAAAGTAGATATGTTAAAGTTTCGTCCCCCGAAACCCTCCCCCTGTACAAGTGTTTATATCTATGGTTATATGGTGTCAGGCTAAAAAAATCCTTCATGTGTGTCCATGTTGGACAGGGCTATTCCACCCGAGGGTACATAATTTGTTATCAGGGACGAAGCTTGCAGAGTCCATGATATATTAAGTACCCGAGGATGGAATAGCCCTGTCCAACATATGGATACATAATGGAGGATTCTTTTTCTCCCATCCCATCTAGAAAAACAAGCATTTTGAGAAAACGTGAAAAACTTACATTTTAATTTTTTTTATCTTACAGTAAAATAATCATAACCATTGAAAAGATTGTACCCAAAAATGGTTTATACTAAAAGCATAAACCAAAAATGATAGTATAATTTCATTATGACACAGCAGGTTTCCTTGTTTTTATGAAATATAAAAAGCATCTCTTGCGTTATATTGCCGTTTACGTGACGTCACCCAATGTTAATATCAGCTCAAACGACAGAAGTCATGTGGTCATGCAAGACCGATTTATTCCGCATGGGCTGACGTCAAGGAATACACCTGTTTTGCATGGCTAGGGATGGGAGAAATATAGTTACAGACAACACAGATAATTAGAGGAAACTCACTGCCGCCAGTCCATGGGCTACTTTTTTTGATAGCAACAAGGTATTTATAATTTACATCATCCCACAGACAGGATAGATCAGTACGTACCACAGCTTTTGTTGTACCCAAGTAACTATCTACTGTATTAGGTTGCATCCAGTCTTGGCCATGAGCAAAATTAAGGCGAGCTGAAGACAATTCTTCTAAAATGATGCCAGATGAAATTTCCAATAAAATACATATATAATTTTATTATGCAAGGCAATCAGTTTGTCACTATTCTAAAACTTTCCAGGCGTGTGTTGTAGGGAAGTTTGACTGATCAATTCTCGGAAAGACTGGATTTAGGGTTTTCCCCACCACTTCAACTGGTGTATCAAAGATCTTGTGCATAAAAGATTTCTTGCTTCCTTTATGGTAAGACTTCGTGGTGGAAGCTGATTTTCTTTTTTCTGAATCAAGTGTTAAAAGGAACCAAAATGTGCATGTATTATTATGTAGACAGTCAATAAAAAGCCATAGTTTACAATGTGCTGAGGTGTCATTAAAAAAAACCTAACCCACAGCCACGGCTGAGGGAAAATGGATAGTTGTGTGACACAAATGGCCATAAGAGATGAGCACCTGTTGTGGATGGAAAAAAAGATGTAATACCGTCCTCACCCCCCAAAAAAACAACAAAAAACAAACAACAACAAAAACAAAAAAACAAAAAACAACTGAAAACAACTTCTAACCCACAATAAACACCCAAACATGTTATGGAAAATAGAGTAGTCTGACTAGGTGCGTCTGAATTATCATCTTTTTAGGAAATATCTTTTTTATGAGTCTTGGGCAATTTTTAATCAACATATCATTATCTTTACAAATATACTTGTATTGAGCAACTTCCAAACGTGGGTTTTTTGTTGTTGATTGCTACACATTTTTAATCAACCCAAGGAATTGGGAATAATCAGCCAATCAATGAAACCACAACACTTGAGATTAGGACGGCATAAAAGAAGATAAACTTACATTCAGGCAGAGTCCTCCATTTTATATACAGCTATTGTGTAGAAAATTACGAAATATTAAGTAGAAAACATTCATAAACCTTTGATTAAAAACTCCCACTAATTTGTTTTTTTCTGATTAAATTTGGCACCTCCGTAAGTTATGTCACTGGATTATAATTATTGATTGGTCTTTCAACTACGGTAAAGTGCATGTTGACTAATATTTTCAAACTTTAAATAGATTTTATAATCAAGTCAGATTTGTTTAAATTACAACCTTAATGCCAATCAGCCATTCATTAAGAGGCCAGTAACCTATTCTTCCAAATTGATTAGTATAGAAAAAAAACACACCAAAAAACCAGTGTGCGATTATGGTTTAAAACATTTCACTGTCTGCAAATCTTTGGAGTCCACCACCCACCCATCGAGCCTGGCTGTGCATTTCCAGTAGAACAGAATAAAGATACCGTAAATATTTTGCATCAAACCATGGAAAAGAACGCTATTCAAGACTGGTTTCTCAGGATATTAAGATAAATGTTAACTTGTATTTCGAAAGATTAATGTAATTTATACAAATAATTTTTAAGAGCCATGCTGGCTCGAATACTAGCAAGCTAGAAAGTGCTATATGATTCTTGTGAGCTGCAGCGTCCTGGACTCTCCTCATAATCGCACACTGAAAACTGACCTGTACTTTAAATATAATGATCTAGGATATATGAAGAATAAACTACCAGTATAATAAAATAAAAAGTTGTATTCACTTCGAATGAAAGGCTATAGCCATAACTAAAAGGAAAAGTGACCATAAGTTAACTCCCTTGAATGGTGTCATAAATTTGTGTGATTTTTCCTGTCTGCTATGTAATGTATGCACTAAAAAATATCGAGAATGGCGTCATCCTTGTTTACGAATAAAATTATAAACATTTATGTATTTTGCTTTTTATTGGAAATATAACATATATAGCAAACTAGATTTAAATCATGTTACTCTTTATTAACAATTAGATAGGGAATGTAGCCCAGTGGTAAAGCACTCGCTTGATGCATGGTGGGTCTAGGATCGATTCCCGTTGGTGGGCCCATTGGGCTGTTTCTCGTTCCAGCCAGTGCACCACAACTGGCATATCAAAGGCTGTGGTATGTACTATCCTCTGTGGGATGTTGCATATAAAACATACCATGTTACTAATCGAAAAGAGTAGCCCATGAAGTGATGACAGCAGGTTTTCTCTCTCAGTATATGTGTGGTCCTTAACCATATGTCGGACTCCATATAACCATAATTGAAATGTGTTGAGTGCATTGTTAAATGAAACATTTCCTTCCTTATTAACAATTTTAATATAAAGTTAACCTTCAAGGCCAGTAAACTGTTTTCCAACATCATCTAGTATAATACAGACTAACCTGTACTAAACAAGTGAACCATCTCAAGAGGCAAGTTTTATAAAACATGGCTGAATAATACAGGTGGCTGCTTAACAAGAGTTCAGCTACATGGTCCACATCTCACCTCAGTCTCCGTGCTTATAAACCTTAAAGTCTAGACTTTAACGTCATGGCAACGCCATTCAAATAGCTCAAATAGCTCAGTTTCCTCAATTAATATACCATATACGCAAATATGTTCGCGGCTAAAATAATTCGCTATCAAGCTTCCACTGTACATTTTGGCGATGAATTATTTTCGCGACTGCGTCCCCTGATAATAAAATCAAAATTACACACTTCATTTTCAGTGGTTTCACACACACACATGGACATGTTACCATGCTGTCAGCGAGACGTCAGTGTATGTATGTCTGATAAAGAAAGACATGTTATCGATGGAACATGAACATGCGATACAGAAAACTGAAACACGCAATTATCATAAGAAATACATTTTAATTATTGGGTGGTACCCACAAACTTCCATTGAAAGTTACAAAGAAAACAAACAAAACTGAGATTATTTGTAACAACAAACTTACACCCCACTGTGTGTCACTACGATCAAATCCACGTGACCATGCAGGTTTACATAACCACGTGACCTTGTGGATTATTTGGCAGTAAAGACAGAGTGAAACGAAACTCGCTATAAATTTAACAGGTACCTCTGACTGCTTGTCTTTTGTATCCATTAAAATTATACCAAATCGGAAATAAATTCGCGCGTAATTAAATACACGGTGCTATCAACATGTTCGCGATTTTCGCGGTATATTTTAGTCTCGAAAATATTTGCGTATACGGTATATTGGTTTATTTCAATATAGAAGCTTACAAAAGTAAAGTTGAGATGTTATATTTTAACATATTATTACAGCAGTGCATCATATGTGAAGAATTTTGACAACATCAATCTTTTCTTTAAAATTGCCGCCATGGTGCAGTTGCAAAATTGATTTGCAAACTTGTCTGAATTTCAAGGGCTGCTATCTTGAATCAATCTTTATATTGTTTTTCAAGACCTGGCACTTAAGAAAGAAGAAAAATGCAACTTGATGCCTGCAACATGATGCCTGCTAGTTCTAATTAAGTCTTGTGGTATCATATAGTTATAAAGATATCATATGTTTGTGTAAGTAAGGTCACATATGGTTAAACTTACAGATATCATAGTGTAAAGTTCAAAAAACTGTTTCAAATCAGTAAGGCTCTCTACTGAGTACAAACAAGCTTAATCATCAGTTTGGTGTTAATACATTCACAGAAGATAATGTAAAGTTAAATTAATATGAACCAAGGATTACAGGACCATGCCCTCTGGGGTGGGTGGGGTGTGTGGGTGGCATTTGCATTTATTTATTTTTACTCGGAAAAAACATACACATCTCAGTGTTTAATTTGTAGTGTATCATTAAAAAGTAGTGTCCCCCTGCCCCCTAGGATTTTGATCAGGGTACAGCCCTGGCTTGTGCTTATAAAACTTCCAAAGATTGTACCTTTTTAGTAGACTCTATACCCCCACCCCTGTTTCTTCATCCAGTGTCCATGGGAGAGCTCTTGGCTAAAGTACTTGCTTAGTAGGATCAAACACCTCGGTAGACCTCTCCAGTGAGCTTTTTTCCCGTCCCAACCAGTGCATCCCGACTGGTATGTCAAAGGCCGTGGCATTTTCTGTCCTGTTTGAAAAAGTGTTTGTTTGTTTTGTTTAACAGCACCACTAATGCACATTGATTAATTAATCATTGACTGTTGCCAGTATCAACATTAGGTATTTCTGACTTGTAGTCAACAGGAAACCCACTACATTTTTCCCAATCCAGCAGCAAGAGATCTTTTATATGCACTTTCCAACAGACAGGAAAACGCACACTATTGCCTTTGACCAGTTGTTGTGCACTGGTTGGAATGAGAAAAAACCCAATCAGTTGAATGAATCCACCGAGGTGGTTTGATCCTGCAACACAAGCACCTCAGGTGAGCATACAAAAAGATCCTTTGCTGTTAATGGAATAACGTGGCAGATTGAGAAAGAAAGAAAGAAATGTTTTATTTAAAGACGCACTCAATACATTTTATTTACGGTTATATGGCGTCAGACTTATGGTTAAGGACCACACAGATTTTGAGAGGAAACCTGCTGTCGCCACTTCATGCGCTACTCTTTCCGATTGGCAGCAAGGGATATTTTATTTGCACTTCCCACAGACAGGATAGCACAAACCATGGCCTTTATTGAACCAGTTATGGATCACTGTTCGGCACAAGTGGTTTACACCTACCCATTGAGCCTTGCGGAGCACACTCTCAGGGTTTGGAGTCGGTATCTGGATTAAAAATCCAATGCCTCGACCGGGATCCAAACCCAGTACCTGTAGACCGATGGCCTAACCACTACGCCATCGAGGCCAGTCGGCAGATTGAGAATGACAGAAAGATGGTGTGAGAATGATCAAATGTTTGACATCCAATAGCTGATAATGATATGATTAGACGGTAGTGGTGTCAGTTATTATCTAATGATGGTATTAAATAACAGCTTATTTTCAAAATGTCATGATAACAAAATATTTTAATTTTTTATTATTAAAAATATAAATAAAAACATGGATGTACAAGTATGGTTTCATATTGTTTTTGGAATAATTTAAATGTTTAACTTTCTGACACTAACCAGTTTAAAAATATATAATAAATGTTTTATTCATCTCAATTTTTTTATTAATTAATATTACTGAAAGCCTGACCAGTTTACTGTCAAAATTCAGTTGATATAAAAACCTGTTTTGTAAGCATCAAGCTGTTAGTAAGCCAGTACAAAATGTTAGTAACTATTAATAAACAAATTGAATTGTCCCAGTTATATATAGTTCACAAAAGTGTGGTTTTACTCAAAGGCTGTGTAAAAAGCAGCAGGTGTGGAGAAGGGACACAGTATTTGGTCACCATGGCAACCTTGACTACAAACTGGAAAGAGAGAGAGAGAGAGTGTCAGTGTTAGCCTGGCCTGCTCTCATAATATCACACTGAGCCTGGGGCCAGCCTGTACTGTTCTCACAATGGACAGGATCACATGGGAGACCCTGTTGTCTAATTCGCAAAACTCTAACATTGATGAATGAATGCCCAAAAGTTTTTGTCATTTGTCAGCCTCTGTTGAAGCCCATCTGTGATAAATTGATGGTCCATTTAGTTTTATTTGGAGCAGTTATTGATGAAAAAAAAAGAAACAAAGAAAGAAAAAAGAAAGGAATTTGTGTGTAAAAATATCCCAGGACATTTTAAAATTAAGCTTTTGGTGTCGAATACAGTGAACCCCTCTAATCAGGACACTTAAAATACTAAATAAAAAGACTGATGTGTGTGGTATCTGGTTTAGAGAGGTTATTATTTGTAATGATATTCAAAAAGGGACCATGACAAACATCAGGTTTTGCGGGAATTCTGGTTTACAAAGGATCTGGCTTTAAGGGGTTTCACTGTGTATGGATATGTTAATACTTGGTCCAATAATGAGAGGTAATACCCTACAACCACACAAGCTACTTCTATCACAGAGCAGCAGTGGGTTATTTATATGCAATTTGCCATAGGATAACACATATGAATGACCTTTGCTCTGTCATTGGGATTATTTATTACACTGGCAATTAATCCTTAAAAAAAGGAGACTGTTTTGCCTAATGACACCACTCTAGCGCAGTGATTTATTAATCATTGGCTACTGGATGACAAACATGTTGTTAATTCTTACATATTACAGTATTGGAGGAAACCAGCTACATGTATATTTTTAGTTAGCAGCAAGGGATCTTTTATATGCACTTTACTACACTTTACAGTCATGAGATGGTGGGGTGGAGGGAATCGGATAATGGATTTGTCATGGGAGTTCAATCCAAAACACCTTGGGGGGAATAAAAATGTTTTAGGGGAGTGACTAATTGCTCTCCTAAATTAGATCACAGGAAGCCATTTATGATATTACCGTATTGATACCATGTAAATTGATGTGCTAAGTGGAGCTAAATGTGACTCTGTGAACCTGGGGCATGACGTAGCCCAGTGGTAAAGCACTTGCTTGATGTGCTTTGGGTTTGGGATCGATACCCGTCAATGGGCCCATTGGGCTTTTTCTTGCTCCAGCCAGCGCACCAAGACTGGTGCATCATATGCTGTGGTATGTGCTATCCTGTCCGTGGGATGGTGCATATAAAAGATCCCTTGCTGCTAATTGAAAAGATTAGTGTCAACAACGGGTGTCCTCCCTCAATATCTGTGTGGTCCTTAACCATATGTCCGATGTCATATAACCGTAAATAAAATATGTTGAGTGCGTGTTAAATAAAACATTTTCCTTCCTTCCATGAACCTGTTTCAGGGGAGTATTGGGGAGTGAGAGTGTCAGTTCCTTTTAAATAGCCCCGCCCGATTAATCCTGTAAGCAACAGCAGCTCGGGCTATACATTTGAGCTATATCACCCCTTTTCATGAATCACTTCTAAAATGGCTTCATGTACAGAAAATTAAAATTTAAAAGATAGAAATCAAAGTTATATACCGGTGCTTAGAATTTTATAAATGAAAAGAGTGAAAAAATCCTCAGAAGTTATAATCAAGTAAATGATTAAAATCCAATAAGCCAATAAACAATATCTTGTGATATTTACCCTTCAGCCGGAGGGTACTATAGGTTTTGACTCTTGTAGCTGTGTCTGTCATCTGTCTGTCATTCTGTATGTCTGTTGTATTCATCCATTTATTTCACATATAAATTTCCGGACCTGAAATTCTTTGTATTGCTTTATATCAGTACTGTCAGATAGTTATTACTGTCATGATGATTTACCAATTAGTCACAGTTATGGCCCTTGAAGTTGGGATATATTTTTTAAAAACATTTGGATTATTTATTTTTGCCATTCCTCAAGATATTGAACTAAAAGTTTGTGTATAGCTTATCATTTACTGTTATAGATTAAGTTTGATCTTTTATGGTACTATACACATTTTTCACAGTTATGTTTCTTGAATTTAGGAGATACAGACATTTGTTAGGCCTAGTAGGGAACATGTATTGCTTTAGGAGTACACTCAGAATGCTTATATTTTCTAGATGATTTGAAGCTATTATAACTATTGTCACTGTATGTTCTTTAGCTGTTACCCAAATTGTTAACATTTTTACAGTATTTTAGCCAGTACTCCCAACTCCTAAAAAGGTAAATAAAAGCATATATGATGGTATTAAGCACACACACCCTCCCCTCCTGCATGTAGTTTTTATGCTCCATGAAAATTTGATTATACTTGTATTTATTTATGAAGATAGGAACAACCAATGTTGAATCGTAATTAAATCAGAATGTTGATTTTTCAGAGTATTGGCAAGGGTTCATTATGGTGTATTGACCCCGACTACAGACCGAACTTGTTGCAGGCATTACGTAAGACACCATACCACCCGTATCATCAGCTCCAGATGATGTCATCACCCCAACCCTCCATGATGCAATTCTCAGTGCTTCCAGGATACGGATACCGGTCAGTACAATCTATTCTCAGTTTTTCTCTTACATTTAGTATTAATAAATTTTGGCTAAAGTTTTGTTAGCTAATCTCAATAGTTGAGACTGATATAGTCATGTGCAATTATATACAAAGACACTGGCCTCGGTGTCATCATGGTTAGCCATCGGTCTATAGGCTGGTAGGTACTGGGTTTGGATCCCAGTCGAGGCATGGGATTTTTAATCAAGATACCGACTCCAAACCCTGAGTGAGTGCTCTGCAAGGCTCAATGCACCGACCACTGATCCATAACTGGTTCAACAAAGGCCATGGTTTGTGCCATCCTGCCTGTGGGAAGAGCAAATAAAATATCCCTTGCTGCTAATCAACATAAGAGTAGCTCATGAAGTGGCGGCAGCGGGTTTCCTCTCAAAATCTGTGTGGTCATTAACCATATGTCTGACGCCATATAACCGTAAACAAAATGTGTTGAGTGCGTTGTTAAATAAAACATTTCTTTCTTATATACAAAGACAAAAAAGTTAGCAATTTCAAAAATATGCTTCAATAAAAGAAAACATTCAATATAAGAAGTAGATTTTCAGTACATAACTGCCCTATCATTATATACAGCTTGGGGGTTGATGCACAATTAAGTAGGAACCAATTGAATAAACCTTTTTGTCTTGCTATATCAGTAATTGGGTAAAAAAATAAATAATGGTAAAGTATCCAAATTTTACTATCGTTGTGTCGAATAAAATATATGGACACTCTTCTCCCATCAATGTTTTTTCCAAATCTTTTCTTTCTTATAACCCCTCACCCATATATATGTATGCCTTTTTGATTACATCATTCTCAATACTGAAAAGTATATTGGATACAACCAGGTGCCACAAATGTGTACTTACCACTGTCTGCATTTTGATGTCTTCTCATAAGATGTGAATCCATGCAGATGTAAAACTAGACCAATGTAATTATCAAGTGCTAATGTTTTAAGACATACAATGTCTGAGATACTTTGTCAGAGTACATTCTGTAGCTGAGTTAACCTTTAAGACTTCTGGATTAATTTTTAACAAAAACCACGTTAAGTGGGTACAAGTTTATATTTTTACTCACATATATATATATGATTTTCGTTGTTGGTAAAACAATCAAATTTATTATTAAAATAGCTGTCACAATCAGCTATCGATCCATGAAAATGACCGCGATGTGCCGCCATTGTTGTCAAGCGAAAATATTTTCAAGGTATTTTCAGTTGAAAAAATCTAAACAAAAATCAACAGTTCTTTTATTATATTTCCGTTTGCGGTGAGTGTCGTGTGCAAAACAGCGGGAAATATGAATTGGGGAATGCACTGTATACAGTGCACAGTATATCAACTGGCATAACATCGGATGAGATATCTCGCCTGCAGCAGTCAGAAGGTTAATGAATGTTTATTTTAGTTTTTTGATAATGAGTATGTTGTTAAATTTGAATGAATACACAACAGTGTGACCAGATACTTTGTGGAAATTCTGATGAATCATCCAAGTCCAGTGTAACATGTGGTTAATCTTAATTTGGTTTACTTGTTTGTGCATTCATCCATAACGAAAGAATAAAAGCTTTTTCTTGGTACAGAAATGTGTACTGTTTTGGAGAAGACAATCAATAAGACACATGTGTTTGTATGTCATGCGTGTGAGAGAAGATACTGGGTGCACTCAAGTTCATTTGTCTCTTTCAAATATATACTGACGTCCAAAAGAAACTTTACTGACATAAAATTTGTATAATTTTTTTAATAGTGTTGTTAATAGAAAAAGAAAAAAACAATTTAGAAACCACCTTACAAACACTGCATGTGACTCCATTGGGCTATTTCTTGTTCTAGCCATTGCATCATGACTGGCAGGGCTTATAGAATTGTTTTTAGTTTACTAGCCATGGGATCAGCGATTTTATAAATTTACTAGCCATGATTAAAAATCCATTAGCCCTACTTTAAGTTAATACAGTTTTACTAAATTATAGTAAATAATATTAGTAATAATCAAATATGTGACACAAAGAGGGAGATTTTAAATAAAGTTTTAAAAACCACTAACATGGGGGGTTGGGGTGGGGCCAGAATATTCTTATTCACAAAATAGACTGGACTGCAACATTTAGCCAAAAATATTCACTAGCCGTTGGGCATGGCAATAGTAGTTATTTACTAGCCCAACATTGAATATTACTAGCCATGGGAGTGGGGCAACCATAATCTAGAAGCTCTGTATTTACTAGCCCAACATTTAATATTACTAGCCATGGGAGTGGTGCTACCATAATCTAGTAGCCCTGTATTTACTAGCCCAACATTGATTATTACTAGCCATGGGAGTGGGGCTACCATAATCTAGAAGCCCTGTATTTACTAGCCCAACATTGA
>JAECMU010094665.1:0-15748 GCA_016106625.1 Dracogyra subfuscus | reverse complement strand
AAATAGACTTGTGCTTTTCTTGTTCATTGTATTTGTTTTCCCTTTAATTATTACAAACACGGTAATCGCGATCGCAATTAATCATTCAATGCAGCAAAGCTAACACCTACCATCATAACCATGCAGTGAATAATAATTTATAATTCATTGAAGAACAAAAAACTGCATAATATTGTATGATGGGGTGTTTTATTTAAAGTTTGCACAAATTACTGATACATAATCTGTGAAAAGCTATAAGGGTCTGATAAAAGTATGTCATGGTCGGGAGTATTTTCGATCTGAATTTTATGCTCCAATTTGTTGCCTCCGTGTATAAGCCGACCCTCTTCTTTTGGAAAGTGTTTCTAGTCTTCAAAAGTCGGCTAATACTTGGCAGTATACGGTACATTTGACACCACTTGAACACACTGATGTATTAATCATCGGATATTGGATGTCATATATATGGGATAATTTTGACACATAGTCTTAAAGGAAACCTGCTTAATTTTTCCATTAGCAGTAAGGGATCTTTCCCACAGAGAACAACACATAATACACCTTTGATGCACTGGTTGGAATGGGAGATAACCCAATCAGAGAAAGCACCTCAGCGAGTTCTCTACCCACTAAGTTAGATCTCTCTTAACAAATTTCTTCACAAAATAGATAGGATAGTAGTATACCATAGATGTCTAAGACAATTTCAGCTTTTATTTATAAATAATTATCAGTCCTTTTAGGCATAAAATAATAAATCATTGTGCTTTTCACCTCCCCCTGACAAACGATAATTACATCTAAATTCTGACTTGAGCCAAGAACTTCTAAATTGTAACTGAGCCAAGAGAGAAGTATATATCCATAATAGGTATTGTTGGTTACTAATACTATGTTAAGAATCTATGATTACAATGCTTTCTGAATAGAGACTTCCTTTTATTTATGGATTAGCTGCTGCATGTGTTGCTAAAAATTTGTTTAATATTGGTGCCAATTTGTCACATTCATTGTTAATAGCCAAGATGGTGACGGTTAGAAGAATGGCAGACTGTTATTGTTTGTTTTCATACTGCAACAAGAATAGTAGTGTTTTAAAATCTAACATTTTAAACAGTCGCTATAAATGATTAATGCAAATAGTGATTGCAGGATAAAGTTTAGTAATAAGATTTGCTAAATTATTATCATTACTTGTTTTTTTTAGAAACAACGTTGACCAGTACATTTATCGTGCTCAGAAGAAGAAGAGAAAACGGATTCCTAAGATACACCAGGTAAATTATATTGTATTGTCGGTATACCGATCTCGTGAAGAGTTATATTCCATAGCTTGCATATTTAGTTTTACCAGTTAGTATTGTAAGTGCTAACAAAGAAACATATTATTTTTTTTTATTTTTTTAACGACTCACTCAACACATTGTAATTACGGTTATATCGGTGTCGGAAAAACCCCAGTGGTTAGCTGACGGGGACAAAGAAACAAGACAAAAACAACAAAGAAAACATTAATTTGCTGGTGCGTTAATGAACCAACTTGTTACAGTGTTTAGGGGCACTAGCCCAGTTTTCTTTATCGTGCAGAATATCATCAACTATTTTTGGGGGCATTGCTTGCAATTTAGTCTTTTATGTGTTTAGGGTCACTGTTCTTTAAACAGTTGTTTTTCTTCAGCAATACAGCGTATTTTCATTGGCTACACATCAATGAAACAGGTTGGTTCTCAGTAAAGGTGTGCCAGTACGCAAATATTCTGTTGTAATGAATACTGTAATAACTAGAGTTGACTGTAATATATATAATTATACTAAAAAAATAATTAAGCAATTTGATACTACTGCATTGTACTTTAAAAGTAATATTCACTGATGTGACATGTGCACATTTCATTTTGTACTGAAAATCTCCTGTTACTTATTTATGCACATCTGCCAAATTGCTAAACATTTTTCTTCTTTTTTTGGTTTGTTGCTGTCTTTATTTATTTTTAAAGTTTGTTCTGTTTAATGACACCACTAGAGCACATTGATTTAGGGTAATTTAGTAATTTTGACATATAGTCTTAGAGAGGAAACCTGCTACAGTTTTTGCATTAGTATCATATTTTTTATGTGCACCATCCCACAGATAGGATAGCACGTACCACATCCTTTGTTGTAACAGTCATGGTGCACTGGCTGGAACAAGAAAAAGCCCAATGGGCCAGCTGACCAGAATGACCCTGTATCAAGCAAGCGCTTAACCACTTTCTACAGTGTACATCATGTCTCCTTAATTTTAAATGCATGTTAAACTAATCAATATTGACAGCATAGTCAATAGGAAATATCAGTCTGTTGATAATTGACTGTAGTCACATAACCCATGTGAATAAGGACCATTTAGTTGTCTACATTTTTAGAGTCGTTAACAACATTTGCTTACGGGGAGGTTTAATGTTGGCATTTGATGAGGGACGGGGTAGATAGAAAAGGAGTACTCTTTGTATACTTGTGAAAATTGTCCTAATTGTGAACATCCGTTTATTATTTTTGTCCATGGTGCACTCTTTAACCTTTTACATTTTATGTTAGTGCAATTTTTTAGATCTTTGTCCAAGCTCATTTTCATCTAGAGATCAAATATGTTTATGTCACTGATTTTGTGTCATAGAGTTGTAATGTTCTGTTTGATGTTTTAGACTCCGTCTCACCCTCCTGAAGCTGTCAACACACCTGTGAAAGCATTATTCAAGGCCAGTGATGACACACACAATCTGTTTGAGGGCATGGAATATATCGAGGAAGAGGAGGAAGAGGAAGACTATTACTGGACGGATGACACAGAAAACTGATTGTTTTTGATGATGTCGAATAGATGATAGGAATCACATCTACCAAAACACTTATTCATCATTTACATTTTATTATATCAAAAATTTTTGTGGCATTTTAAAAATAAGCTACTTTTTTTTGTAAGTGCTTGATGAAATGTGAGTGTCATAAAAAGTAAACTTGACTTGTATATCTTCAATCAGTTTTGTTTTTCTGTTTTAATATGATTATGATTATGATTATTATTTATTTATTTATTTATTATTTTATTATTATTATTATTTTAGGGGTCTGGATGTGAAAGTAAAAGTAAAACTTCTATAAAGCCACTATTAGGACAGTAGGTCCAAAGCCGAGAATATTCCTTATGTCTTAGGTGATGTATTTCTTGTTATTCATTAATCTTGACATGATACCAAGAACATTTGTCACCTCCACCCCCCATAAGATTCAAGTTACAAAAGTGAAGGAAGGAAATGTTTTATTTAACCAAGCACTCAACATATTTTATGTATGGTTATATGGCGTTGGACATGTGGTTTAGGCCCACACAGATATCGAGAGAGGAAACCCACTGTTGCCACTTCATGGGCTACTCTTTTCGATTACCATGGCCTTTGTTACACCAGTTGTGGAGCACTGGCTGGAACGAGAAAGCCTAATGAGTCCACTGACGGGAATCGATCGATCCTGCATCAGGCAAGTGCTGTACCACTGAGCTATGTCCCACCCCCATACAGAAGTGAATACCATCGACAAAACTGAAGATAGTCATTTGATTGGCTTAACCAGTCTGTGGGTACAGTAGAGAGAGAGACTGTTAAGCATTCAGGAAATGGGGAAAACAACAGTGACCTTTTATTTTTATATAGTTTCAAATTTTATTTTTCCATTTATATTTACTTCGGCAATTTTTTATTTGTTTTAATACACTCACAACTTGCAATAATAGCACAATTACCAGATTTTGGGTCGAAAGTGTAAATTTGTGACACAGAATACCAAAATATCTATAGTAAATCATGTTTATGAAATACTCCAATTCAGTGCCTGCTCATGTAGTTAGATATTGTATCCTGACCTAAGGTACTGTATTGTGGACTAAACATGCTATGACTAATCTCCATGCCTGATATGAACAGTTCCATAGGATTTTCAGACAGTGTACTGAACATAGAAATAACTTTAGAGCCGATTGTTTTGAACAGTACATTAGAAGAAAATACCTCTTGTAGCATTCAAGATTGTTTTCAATGAAAAATATATTCTTGGATATCAAAACATTAAGTTTATTCAAAGAAACTAATTGATTTTTTATCTTTTTTTAATGGGGAGATTGTCCTCTTGTCAAACAGGTAACTTTATGAGATTGTCCTCTTGTCACACAGGTAACTTTATGAGATTGTCCTCTTGTCACACAGGTAACTTTATGGTGCATGTTTCTAATGACACTTGGGCAAATGAATAAATTTATAGGTCTCTCCATTTGAAAACAATACAATTGCTCTCTTGATAATAATTCCAGGTGAGGAATATTAAATGAAATAAGTTTCACACATAAGAATTGTTTCTCATGTTTTAGGAATTTATCGATGTTTAAAAGTCACAAATGGTATAAAATCGCGTAGACTTTTATACATCGATAAATTCCTAAAAAATGAGAAACAATTCTTATAATTACAAACAGTACAAGAAGTTGTTATAGATGTACATTTTAAGTTTACAAAATGTAGATTCTGACCCTTTAATAAAATATTATGAGTCTTTGGTATGATGTCATATTTTAAACATGACGTCTAATTTTTACATTTGAACAACACATTTATGGGCTTGTCCAATTCCTAGTGTTTTGCATTTTGAAAAAAACACTCGTACTGTAGATACATCCTATGGTTTATTGTGAGCTTTGAACCTACTGTACACTTTCACCTTCAGGGGTAGATCCCATCGTTACTGATACGAATTGTGAACTACACACTCCTATCATGATCCGATCGTATTTGTAGTACAGTGAATTTTTAATCATATGATGGGTAAATCCTATTTATAGTGTCGGTACTGTGCATTTTAACTACACCTTGATCTTATTTCAATATTCGCAGTGATCTATAGTCACGCCAGTAGCTAAGAGACCAACACTACTGACCTGCCATTGTTGTTCTTCTGTTGGTAGCTTTCTTCTCTGCTATTCCTTCAAGTCGGCATCCACGAAATGTCTTTCATTATACTACATTTGTGACTTTTATACATCGATAAATTCCTAAAAAATTAGAAACAATTCTTATAATTACAAACAGTACAAGAAGTGTACCTTAAAACACTCAAAAATAATTTCTTTTGTTCTTACCGTCAATCATGTTCTGTAAATTAGCGTAGGAATACATGTATACATATATAATTTACAGAACATGGTTGACGGTAAGAACAAAAGAAATTATTTTAATTTAGTAGTAGTTTGTGGTCTTTTATTTGCCATATATATTAATGGAAAGAAATAAGGGAACATGTCAGTGAGACCAGATTTAATTCACAACTACAGTATTTTGACATGGGACGTAGCCCAGTGGTAAAGCGTTCACTTGATGCACGGTCCTTCTGGGACTGATTCCCGTCGGTGATTAGGCGATTTCTCGTTCCAGCCAGTACACCATGACTGGTATATCCTGTCTTTGGGATAATGCATGTAAATGTTCTCTTGCTACTAATGAAAAACAAATGTAGAGGTTTTTTTCTCTAAGGCTACAGGTAAAAATTATTAAATATTTTACATCAGTAACCGATGATTAATAAATCAATGTACTCTATTGGAGTCGTTAAACAAAACAAAGTTTTACTAGAGTAGTTTTGCCCGTTTAAGATGTAGAGATGTAAAGTGTAATTGAATGTCAGTAAAACGGTAAGTTCTCCAATACTGTGGATTACTATTACAATATTATTTATGCGTTCCCTTGTTTCTATCCATCAGTATATATTAATTGAGTTTGTTAAGTTTGATTTACTCTAGTTATTGTAAATAGTTATGTAAAATATCTAGCTGCATTCATAGCTTCAAATATCGCAGATAATATAAACCCTTTTAATCATGCTTATCACTAGCCTATAAAACACGGAACTTTGTTGCCTCATTTCAGTTTTGTTTTTGTTTTCTAGAATTACCAGTCCACTAATCATTAAGTGTTAAAATGTTCATTGTTTTTATGACCTTTGTCTTTAAAAATAATGGGGGAAGTGGGTGCAACAAACACCCATAAGTATTGAGAAAAAGCCTTAATTAATTTGCTGCATTGTCAAGGTAAACAATTAAGAGTAATTATCATCTTTTTTTCCATTCTTTATGCTATGAAAAGGTGTGCTGATAACATAGCAAATGGATCACCAAACTTTGTCTAGAAAATGTTGCACATAACATCTTCAGTAGTATTAATTTGTTTGAAAAGAATAACATTTAGGTGCCTTTGTATATTACATTTATTACATTGCAGTCTTTTTCGTCTGTCTGTAATTACAAACAAAACTTATATTTGAATTTTATTTTGCTGGAATTTATTTATTAAACGGTTTTGCTAAGCCTTTAGGAAGTAAAATAGCAAAATATATTTTATGACAGAAATTTGGTAAATAAAAGAAAATATGGGACTTTTAGTGAAATCAGACACTGTATTTACTTGACATTTGCCAGTACGTAACAGGAGATTTTTCAGTTCAAAATGAAATGTGTAACTGTCATGTGATTGAATGTAGCTCACTTGTAACTTCCCATTCGCTTACCCTGCATGAGTTTGAATAATGTTGCTACATACTCTTTAAGTCCTACTTTTTGCTTCTATTTTTTTAACTTTTTGCTTCTATTTTCCTACTATTGTCCTACTTTTTGTTATATTTTAATTCCTACTTTTTGCTTCTATTTTTCTGCTTTTTCTTTATTTTCATTCCTACTTTTTCATAAAGGTGTGCGGGACAGTCCGTAGATGTACCTATGTCTGTTCATCGCAGTGTATTTGAAAACAAAAACAAAACCAGAACATTAACTAAATAAAATGTTTAATATATATATTTATCCTATAACTTACCATAATATCCATGTCATATAGCGAGTTAATATTTACTGTATTAACCTATGTGATATTGGCTTATGCAAATTTGTAAGGTCTCTAGGTTATGTGTTGCGGTAAATGAGTCCTTTGCTTACACGCCAACAAGACCCGTGTACCTGAGCGTAACGTTTTCAAAGATTTATTTAAAATGCGTGACGTCAAACTAATCTGCGCTAACCGTGATGACGTCATATTATTGATGGCGGCAACTTTAGTACTGTGATTTACTAAAAAAGTAATTAGAATGTTATTTTAGAAGTGTTATAGGATAAACAGAATTCGCAACTCATGTTTTTAATATGGAAAATATCAACCTCGTGTCGTTAATCGGTATTTGTCTCGGCAGAGCCTCGACAAATACCTATTAACATAGACTCGGTTGATATTTTCCATATTAAAAAACACTCGTGATAAATCCTCTATATATATGTTTTTTGGTTTTTTTTAACATCTTGTGCATGCAACTACCAGTAACACTAAATAAGTTTATGGTAGGAGAATCATTTAATTCTGCAAAAAAAAACCCAAAGCCCTTAAAGATTTCCATGCAGAGTTAAAAATTCTAATTTCACAAAATTGTTCAGCTGGCATTTTAATTGGCATAATATGAAACCATAATCTTTTTACCACATATTTTAAAAAGATACATTTTATTGTTCAGTTTTACATATTCTGCCAGATGAATTTTACAAAATAAAACGAAGAAACAAGGATTTCAGATCTGGGGCTTATTTCGATGAACTCTAGCAATTTTGCGGTCTTGCAGTAAGTAAAATGTACGACCTCTTTCCCCCCTCCCCCCCCAATACATTTGTTCAATCCTATCTACATAGAAAAGTATGTTGGATACATTTAAAGAGCTTGGGTTACTGTCAACAAAGGTACCCCCCCTTTTCACACTATTCATAGATAATCCCTGAAAGCACCCTCCTCCCCGACAATGAGTAGGCATACGTTATGAGTGAAGGATGATGCAATTTAGTACAATTACTTTGTGAATCAAGCCCCAGATCTGCAACATGATTGTATCGAGGTGCTTTCTTATATAGGTTTAATTATTTTACTTTACTTACTGTCCAAAAAATTACTCTCCTACCTTTAATTACCTTTACATATTTCCAAAATGATGTCCACACACAAGTTATGAAAAACCACTGTAACTATGTCGTCAGTATCGACTTTTCTGAGATAGCATAGGGCAAAATACATTGCTTTTTTTTAATGGACTATTCTTCAGGAGGGGTGAACACCGCCAAAGTATGTGACATACTTAATATAAAATCAATGATCTTTAGTGGTATATTTAAGCAAACAAAAAATAATTAAAAAATTTAATATGACGTCATCACATTACATGTATATGATAACATGTTATGACTTAGCTAGATTAAGTCATATCCTTTTACCCCTCTTGGAGAATATTCCATAAAATGACAGCCGGCACCAAATTACATGCTTTTTGCTGTATGCTATCTCGGCGAAGTCGATATTGGTGACATGGTTATCAAATAGATGTTGAATACGTGTCCTTGCAATGGTTTTCCCTAGATTTCTGTCTGAACAAAATGTGAGTAAAATCTAACGAAAAATAAAGGTAGGAGAGCAATTTTTGGCAATTGTTAACATTTTGGTTCGGACAGTAGTGCTTGTAACAAATGCAAATATGTAACTATTGGTACAACTTTCTGTAAACTCCAAACCACATTGTCAACAATTATATTAGATTAGTCTCTTACCCCTAATTACCACTATATTTCCCCATTTTGTCCACATATAAAAAAAGCCGTACATTACAATAACTTTGATTCCACATACCGTTGTCATCCTTATCAACTGCTATCTCCTAGGACAAAATGCACACAATTTTTGGCCAACCTGCCATTTTCCTTTTTTATGGAATATTCTTCAAAAGAGTGGTGGAAGAATGTGAAGGTATGTAAACATATTGGTGTTATATGTCCAAAATCTACTTCCACCCCTCTTGAAGAATATATTGATGTAGGTTACATGGTTACAATCTAGTATGTGGAATCGGTGTCATTGTAATGGGGGTTTTTCAACTACTTTTGACTAGAAAAAAATGTGGCGGAAATCTAATGGTAATTAAAGGTATAGAGTAATTTATTGTATTTACCATTGGTAGGACTTCTGAAGTGTTTTTCTTCATTGTATGTGTATACTTACCATTAATAATTGTACAGATTAGTTTAATTGTACTTGCTTTGTAAAGGTAGTCATGGAGAGAATAAATGGATAGTTGTGAAAAATCATCACAACTTCCAATAAATTCTAGTTAATATTCTTTATTATTAACAGTTAAAAAGTAAAATGGTGTTCTGAATGGACTAATGTACACACATTACTGACTCTGTAGGGTTGTAATTCCACTAACATTTGTTAATTAGATGATAAAAAAGTACCATGTGTTATCTTTCGTCGTAGGAAACCTTCCATGCACCATCTAGCTAATATGGCCTCCACGAGTCCAAAATATTGGACTGGACTCTTATTCTTGGTACACTAGATGATAATGAGACAAAGGAATAAAGTAAACTAGCATTATGCATCTTAATTCCGGCGTTGAACATTGATACCAAATCATACCATTGTATTGCATTCCACACATTCATCTTTTGTTACAACCCCCTCCCCCCCCCCCCCATCTCATAGCCCTATAATGTAACTGATGTAAAAGTTTTTAATAATTAAATGAGTGCTCTCCCTTGCTACTAGCCAAGTGAAAATTATGTCCTAAGTCACTTAACAAATGTGATTTAGTAATCGGGAATTTATCTCTGAAGAATAATGAAAGCATTAAAATATTGTTTAGATTTTCAAGCCACAAACGAGAAGAGAGAAAGAAATGTATATTTAGTTGTGTTTAATGACACTACTAAACATTGATTTATTAATCATTGTCCATTGGATGTTAAACATCAACAAAAAACCTGTTACATTTTTCTATTAGTAACAAGAGATCTTTTATATGCAAGATCCCACAGATGGAACGGCACATACCATAACGGTTGGTACACCATAACGGTTGGTACACCAACAAGTTTACAAATTACCACTTTTATATGTCCAACTTTGATGGATCGTATTATGGCATGATGTTGGTATGTCCAAAAACCTTTTCCAAAGTACATCTTCCACATTCATTCATATAGGATCATCAAACCTTGCATACAAGTAAACGGGATTGTAATGTGTTGTGTATCAAACTAGGTCACTGCTACCTACTGTTTACATTTTAAAATTACACATAATTTGTCATTTCAAACTCAAACAAACTTGGGTGGTGTTTTTAACAGATGTAGAATTTATTATTTCTAAATAATATTCCAGATAAAATACAACCTAGTTGCCAGGATTGACTAAAATCATACAACAATGAAGAAATGGTAGATAAAATAGATGTATGTAGAATTTATTATTTCTAAATATAGTGGCATAATGGCCAATAATTAATACAAAGTAGCTGCCAGGATTGACTGTAAAATCATGCATCAATAAAGAAACTAGCTAAAAAGTGCTACAAAAATACCCATGTAATTATGAGCGGAACAAAATTGTACAAGTAGTAAATCGTTAGTAAATTAAAACAAAAATATTTCATAATTAAACAGAACTGTGTTTGAAACTGGATAAATTCTATGAAATGACTTCTTTTTTGTTCTTTTTCATTTCATAATTAATCAAACTGTTTAAAAGCCTGTGACAAAAAGTAAGTGTCTGTAACTAATCTGATATTGATTTCAATTTGGGAAAGAAAGTAATATTTATTGTACAATTTTCCTTTACAAGTGATACTTTTGAAAATGTTTTCAAATGAAGCTGGAATGTGATCATAGTTCAAACATTATCATAAGCAAGGAAACTATATTCTTGTTCATTCACTCAGACTAGAACACAGTCCAAGTAAAATGGCTACCACATTCTACATCTGCAAGTGAAAATAAAAAGCTAGAATCTATGTTGCATAATCAAAAACAAATATGCACAAGCCTAATACCTGTTACAACACATACCAGTACTTTGAATTGTTATTATCCACGTGGTTCAACATAACCAAGTTAATAATAATCATCATATGAACCAGACATGTAATAACAAGTGTGATGATGTAATTTTGAGAACAGACGTTTTTTCCAGTCCTAGTGTGAAATAGGACTTCATTTCATTGTCTCCTAATTATATTTGAAACATTTTGAGACAGTCCTTGTTATTCATAATAAAAAAATTATTGCACACGCCAGTGTCATACTGATTTTATGAAACTCGTTTCAGGATTCATGTTATTACCCTCGTTTTTGTTCAGGAATCCAGACACTCGTTTCGTAAAATTAGTATGACCCGCAAGCTTGTATAATAATATCTATATATATTACCGTAATCTCATTTCAAATGAATATTTTTTAATTTTTGTTATAAGATTTTCTTCTTACATAAGCAGGTGCATTAGTAATTTTCAAACAAAATATTTTCAATAGCAATTTTTTAATGGAATTTCCCCGACATTTTGAAGATGGAAATCATGCACCCATTTTATTGTTATTTAAGGAGATACAAAGAGACATCACTGTAATAACGACATCATTCAAATACAACAAGCTACTGGAGTACTGTCTCATATATGCGTGGCAGATGTGTGTGTAAACAACACTTGAACATGCCTTGAATAAGTCAAAAATAACAAATATTTTACATCACCCCCGTTTTTCTCTTTAGTCATAGGCTATGTAATGTAAAAAAAAATGTTCCCCGTTATGAGTGCCTGCTGGGTAATAAATACATATATGCTATGACTGATGGTGTAATTGCTGGGGTTGGGTAGGTAAACTATTGACTACAGGTCATTGTGCTGAAACGCCTAGTAGAGATTCCTACTTTAATCAGCTATTATTTTCGATGTATACATCTTCAGTTATTGTAGCAGTCATAATACTGTTGACCTCCAGCTTTCAAATCAAACTTACCATGTCTTTAAGCTTTATTATAGGAAGAAACAACCCTGACAGGTATGTTTATAACACGTCAAAATCCATGTACATACATTTATAACATGCCAGAATCAAAGTCCAAAGATTTGAAATGTTGTATATCACAAAGTATAATATTTATATAATATTTTCAAATTGTGAAAAGATCTTAGAATGGCATGCAAATGTAACTTTATCTACCAGGGTCATGCTATAAATGTTGTCATTATGTTTCATTTGTTATTATTATTTATTAATTATCAGCATTCGTTGATTCTCCCTTGACCTCGCTACAGCCAGGATTGGAAGACATACTGTGGCCAAGCTGTGAAGGAACCCTGTTACGGCTTTTGGTCAGCAGGTGTATCTGGCTGATTGGAAGGATGGGCAGCTTTGAAGGCCTCAAGAGTCACAAGAGCATCATACACTTTGTGGATGGTTGGAAACTCATTCATATCAATTCCAAACCTGAAACACAAATTAACAGTTTTTGCCAGAGGGTAAAACAGGTATGGCGCCATACCCAAATATTTTGTTATTTTAAGTTAACTTTTTTTGTTGACTGTTCCCTCCAACTCCATAGTACCATACCCAAATATTTATTTCTAGCAGAAAGACTGATTAACCATATCCTGTTCAAAGAATAATTAATGCTTAATTTATCAGCATAATTTATACCAGTTCCTGTTCAGATTTCATTTTTCAGAGTTTGTAAAACAAGAAATGTGTCAAAGGTACATAGAAAATAATACTCGAGTTGCCATTAGATATCATTTATCTTACCATTTATGAAAACATACTAAAAATCAGATGGATTTGTTTTTAAATGAGTGGTATGATAAATCATATCTAACAGACACAATTGTGGTGTTCTATTTCTTATATATCTTTAAAACTAAAATTACAGTGCTTGCAGAGAAATCATTTCAGTTTAACCTGCAATGAATTTTAGTCATGCCTATTTCATTGGATGGTTTGACTGTGGTGACTGGTTTTCACTATGGAGCAGCCAATCAGATGTCTTTAAATCAATATCATATGTACCTTACAAACATTCTTACAGTGTTCTCTCCGAGTGACAGGTGTGCAGTTGGTTGGACAGAGAAGAAACCCAGATATGCATTTAAACATTGTATCCCCTAAGTTCAAGGGACATAACTTTGTGAAAAAATTGGCAATTGTCATGAAAGTCAAACTTGATTTGTAACAGTAAATGATAAAGCCCTACTCAAAATGTGAAAAAGGAATCTGGAAAACTATGTGGGACAGACAGACATATGGTGATGAAACCTATAGTCACATCTGGTTGAACAGGTAGTGGATTAACATGCACCAACTTAAGAGCATATAAAATATTACCCAATTTTCAGTTATTGATTGCACACACGTGAATTTTCTATAAAACAATAACCCTAACCCTTTTATTCAATGTTTGGGTTATTAATTTCTTAATAGAACACCTCCAGTTATTAAAAGAAACACTAAAAAACTGTTCAATGCATTATTATTTCTTCTCACACACTTTTTCCACCTACAATTTTGATCAGTGCCTTGTACTGGTATATTATACCTTAAAGCATTGTACACTTGAGGTACAAGGCACAGGTCGGCCACTGTTACTTCATCTTTAAAGGAGTACTTGCCAGCTGTTTCTTGGAGACAGGTTTCAAGGGCTACAACAGTTAAATATGAAAAGATACTTGAAGAAAGGTTATAATAAAAAGTCCCAAATATTCAAAAAGAATAATGCACATAAAGCTGATCTATTACAAACTTGCCTAGCTTTCAATGATGTAGAATAATTGATATTTTATACAAATATAAATCAACTAGTCCACTTTTATTGCCATAAAAATCAATTAATGTGATATACAGAGGATTCTTCACAAGTGGTTTTCAATACTGTGGACAGTATCAACCTAATCTATATTAATTGGTATTTTTTAAGGTTCTATACAGACTAATACCAATTGACTAGGTTAGAAAACATGAGTATCAAATTTTATTTATTCTACAACTTCCAAAATAACATTTTAATTCGATATCTAGTAAATCAGTCCTTAAGTCTCCAAAATTGGTAAAATGTCACCATCATGATCGACACAAATGTAGTTTGATGTCACACACTTTAACTAAAGCTTATTTAAATGTTATACTCAGGTGTACAGGCATTATTGGTTTGTAAACCAATTAATAGAAACATATATTAAACATGTCAACACACTAAAATATCAAATGTGTTTAGGACATTGATAATATGGGTAAGTTATAAGACTAAATAAGAATATTATTTTTATGTTGAATACCATACATTCATGTTCAGTGTCCTCCATTGACCCTATGATTTGGAAACTTACATATTTTCTGGTTTAATCAAATTCTTACACCTGTGTTTATAATATTCATTAAGATAAAAACAAAACAAAAACAGCAAAGTGATTTGATCTATACCTTTAAATCCTCTTTCAATCCAGTATTTTGCCCATTCTAACTTTTTGTCATCACCAACTTTCTTCAACACTGGTAAATTCTGAATAGGTTGTATACCAGAATTGATAATCTCGGCTAGAGAACGGACCTAATGAAATATTTATAATTCATAAATAGGTAAACAATTAAGGACATTTACATACTAAAACAAAAATAATTAACTGCTGTCAAGCTAAACTAAAAGTTATGTTAAAAACTACTTTTCTTTACAATCATAATGTGTATTAATTAAATGTTGAGATATTTTTAAATATGGACATACTTTTGTCATATCACAAATAATTGTTTAACCATTATATATATAATAATAAACCTTTTATACATCAGTTATCCCTACACATGAACAAATTAAACTGGAGTGGGAAATTAACTTACCATAATTTTCTGCATCTTGCCTACTACACCCCAGATAACCTGCAACTAGCTATAATTAGGTTTTAGCCCCCACTCCACCCCCTCCACCCCCCATTTATTTATATTTCAGAAACATCAGACAGCCTACAGATCCATTTACATGGAAGACAAGTGGGCAGTTGAACACTGTGAAATCTGTCCAGAACAAACTAACTACCGTATATCTTCGCCTATAAGTCGAATTTTTTACCCCAAAATTTTCGGCAAATAGCCTGGAGGTCGACTTATAATAGAGTCAACTAATAAAATCAACAAAAAAAATCCCCATTCCCGGCATGTCGTAAATGACGTTTTGCAAGTCTGTCATGGGTTTGTTTATAAATTACGATCTCATCTCACAGTAGCTTCAAACTCACAATAGTACATGTGCTTACCTTTAATTTCATTCACTGTAATAAAACATTCTTTGATTCTTGTGATCCGTTAGTGTTGTTTTTACAAAGCCACTTGTTATCGGTAAACACACACCCGTGTCTGAACCAAAAGACACAAGTAGAGGTTAATTAGGCAGCTTACAATACGATCCACAGATAATGATGTGTGGTCATAATCCAGTAAACTTGAACCTAGTTAAGTTGGTGTGTTGTTTAATGTCACAACAACAAAGGCAAATTGATCTTTGTTTTAATACTCAGTCAGTGGTAAGACGGGGCCGGTAGAAAGAACTCGCGGTTTCCGTAACTTCCTGCTCCTGAGACAATAGTTACCGACCTCGTGTGATCCCGATACCAATGAAAACGAGGCCACCCTAATGAATATTAAATAAGCAAAACCGGCTTGTTTCACTGGCACAGTAGTCAATTACGTACAACCTAATGCATATTAATTAGGCAACACTGACTGTTTTATTGGTGCAGTAATCAACTACACGGATTAATTTGGGATATAATTTATATATACATAAAACATTACTTTATTAATTTTTCGATCGTCACAGCTATTTGTATACCTTTTTTCACTGCCACGATA
>JAECMU010094663.1:0-32685 GCA_016106625.1 Dracogyra subfuscus | reverse complement strand
TTTTAAAAAGAGAAACAAAAGCTGGTAGAACGATATATAGTTGCCATTTCGGTAATTTTTAGAGCACTTTTGGGCTATATGCACGCCTAATAGACAGATAGATAGATAGACATACAAACAGGTAGATAGACAGATATACTATAATAATAATGAAAAGTAAGAAACAGTAAATAGAAAATAAATAATAATAACAAGTATTCTGAGATTACTGCTAAAGCAATACATGTACTCTACCGGGTCTATCACATCTTCGTATCTCTTAAGTTCAAGGGCTGTAAATATGTTAAAATGAGTTTACAAATCGCCATGAATATCATACGTGATCTCTAATTGCACATAATAAACTTCACGTCATATCCAAACGTTCAGCTCAGTATCTTGTGGCATTGCAAACAAAAATTCGAAAAACTATATGTGCGTCAGAAAGACAGACAGACAGACGGAGACGAAACCCATAGTCCCCTTCGGTTTGACCTGCAGGGGATTAACAATAACAATAACAATAACAACAACAACAACAACAGCAGCAATAATAATAATATTAAATAATAATAATAATAATAATAATAATAATAATAATAATAATAATAATAATAATAATATTATTATTATTATTAACAACAACAGCAGCAGCAGTAATAACGACAATAGTAACAACAATGATGATGATGATAGCAACAACAGCAATAACAACAATTTTAATAAACGAGTGTTTTCGTCAACAACGAATATAGCCTTGATACAACATATAGTCCCTACGTGTAGGTTTGTTGCCATTTGTTTTAACTAAACAGTAGTAAATCGCGGAGAATAACGTGTTGCAGAGAGAAACGGATAATTATATAACTCCAGATTGCATCTTCAGCGACAGTGTGAGACAAGTGTCACTAAATAGACTGCATTTGTAAAGGTTATTAAAGTAGGTCGTCACAAGCGCTCGCAAGCAACTTTTCCTACAGAACGAATAGCAGTTATACAATTTTCCCGGCATTCCAAACACTAGCCCCACCCAGCACATGCCTGTCAAAGCGATGTTGAGTGTGGTATGTAGTTATCAATGTCGGCACGGGATTGTATACAGTTTTCATGATATACCTGGAGAGAAACCGTGAGGGCCGGGAAGTTACGCCCTCTAGCCCTGGACACCAGGTCTAGAAGGGAAGCGGGGGATATATCTTACTGTTCTGACATTGGATACCTAGACTTTTTATCATTCTGCGGCACGAGAAGGAAACTGGCCGACGTCGAGCCAGTGTTAGAGCCAGTATGGGGTGCTTTCGCCAGTTCAGAAGTCAAGAGGACGAGGACGATAAAATGCGGAAGGAAGCAAACAGAAAGATCGAAAAACAGTTACAAAAAGACAAACAAATATACCGGGCGACCCATCGGTTGTTATTGCTAGGTATGTGGTTGAAATGGCGGCGTTTAAACGTTGTTGGAACGGTAGGATGTCGGTACTCCGTTAGATTATTCTAATACACAGTCATCTAATGTGTGTTCATTCTGTATTTTTTGTTTATTCAAGGTGCGGGGGAGTCAGGAAAATCAACTATCGTGAAGCAAATGAAGATATTGCACGTGAATGGATTCGATCCAGAGTAAGTTAACGTTCTGTTTATGGCCTTGATTTCGTTTATTTATTGTGGTCATGTTCAATGGCCGCTTCTGATTATGCATGCATGATCGTTTCTAACGCCGACAATTAGGGGAGGCAGGTCGATCACTCATTTGTTGTTAACTGTATTTTATTGTTCCCTGTATCCGTATTTAACAAATTTTGACTTTTTCTTGCAGGGAAAGAAGGCGGAAAATAGAGGACATCAAAAGAAATGTTAGAGATGCAATATTGGTAAGTAGATATTTTGCCGACACTGCATGCACCCCCAAAATTTGTTTAACGTTCCAATATGGCGGATATCATAACTGCAGTATCTTGTTAACTGGCATGATAGATATTTTAAGAAATTTGCTTGTCGTATGACATGAGTTTTTACTTAATCATATTCCAGCTGACAAATAGATGTAGTCATATATTTTATGCAGTTTCAAAACATTTCTTGGTTGTGGCTGTTAATATAGAAAGTTGCAGTTTTGAAAATGTACTAAAATATGGCACTGTTACATGGTTGCTATAGTCTGTTTTTGGCACAGCAAAAATAATTTGTGTCAGTTCATTCAGTTTGCCTTCATATAAGTGAAAGATAATCACAGATTTTTATATAACAAAATTAGTCGTATAAATTAAATTCATGGTTGTCAAATCATAAATGCTAAGATACCTGATCATGAATCACAAACTTTGGCTCTTGATTTACATAACAGTAAATACACAATTTCTGTCAGAATATATTCTGTGAAAAATAAAACATTATTTAAAGGGATGTACAACAGTTGCCATGATTAAAATTTGTACACAGTTCAGGTATGGAATTTCTCATAGACAGGATGAAATGTATGACATCCTTTACTATTCCAGTTGTAATAAAGGTATATAATAAATAATGTTGTTGACAAATTCAATATCGGTCACACATACAAGCTCAAATTTGATATTGGTCACACATACAAGCTTAAATTTGATATCGGTCACAGAAATACTGCTCAAAATGCTTAATATGGTCTCACAGGCAGCTTTTGCTTTCCATCATGTTTTTGATGGTATTCTGGAATTTTAATAAGTGGTAATAACTAATATAAATAATAATTTTTTTATCCATGTTTGACTATTTTTTTTATGCATTGCTATTAAAAAAAAGTTAAAACTAGAAGCAATGCAATTTTAACTTTCTGTGCATTCAGGTCAGGAATTCAAACCGACAGCTGACTGAACTTGTACATGTATTGTAAACAAGTACAACAGTTAGCCCACAAGGTCACACATCTGCATCATTGGATGTCCATGTAGTTTAAGCCGTATAAACCTGATACTAGTGATTGCAATGTCTTCAGATGGAATACAACAAAGATTGTATATTAAATTGAACATCGTAGATGACATATTTAGCCCACCCATCCACCTTTGAGGATTTACTTACATTAATACTAGTTGAATCATTCATATTAGAGCTGAAAAGATCCTGTCATTTTTGGTTATTAGTTAAATTGTAAATGTTTGTTACCATTTCTAACCAATTTTTTCATTAAAAAAGAAGAAACTAGTTCTTACTTTGGCAATCACATTGAAACATCTAATGAATAATCAAGTAAGTTGGATAATGCACTCGTAAGTGCGGAGTTAATGAAAACCCAATTAACTCATTCCTATGGGGCTTGTGAATTATTTTTTATGAATCTATCCTTCTTTGAACATTCTCCATTACTTAAATGAAACATTATGTTAAACGTACATGTATAATTCAGCACACAATTTGTGTTTGGTGTTCACATTTTGACAAATTGTAACTCATGGATGAAGTAGTAGTTTGCTTTGTTTAACAACACCAGTAAAGCACATTGATTAATTAATCATCGCCTATTAAATGTCAAACATTTGGTAATTTTGTATGTACTTTCTTACAGACAGGATAGCACATACCATTGCTTTTGATATACCAATCATGGTGCACTGGCTTGAACAAGAAACAGAGCTCATAGATTGACAGTAATGTTTGAACCGTAAACCTTTGGGGCGTTAGATGGCAGGATTTAGCTCAGTCAATAGAGTACCTGCCTGAGATGGTTGCTTCTTTGAATTGAGGGGAGGGACGTAGCCCAGTGGTAAAGCTTTTGCTTGATGCACAGTCAGTTTGGAATCGATCCCTGTCAGTGGGGCTCACTGGGCTATTTCTCACTCTACCCAGTGCATCACGATATCCATGGTATGTGTTTTCCTGTCTGTGGGATGGTGCATATAAAAGATCCCTTGCTGCTAATTGAAAAGAATAGCCTATGAAGAGGCAACAGCAGGTTTCCTCTCTCAATATATGTGTGGTCCGTAACAATATGTTTGACGCCATATAACCGTAATTAACTGTGTGGAGTTAGTCGTTAAATAAAATATTTCCTTCTTTGGGTTGAATCAGCTCAGTGAGTGAACCCATTCTCCGTTTCAGTCTTCGATCCTCACACCTAAAGGAATTTAATTTTTACCTAGTTTCAGATGTGTTGATTAGTCATTTTCCAACAATCGTTTATAATCAACATTGATTGGTTTGGCTCTACCGATGTAATGATCATTTATAAAATTCAATAATTGATTGTGTGGAAAAATGTTACCTGTAAGTGTTCCTTCAGTTTTCATAATGGAATTGATGTAAATATGTTGGAGATAGTGTATGTTTTCATATAGAAAAAATACAATAAATAGTTAAAATTAGCAATTTGTACGGTCTGTTTCCAATAGGTGCAGCATGCTTATGATTCGACTCCTTATGTTCTTGTAATTGTAACTGATTGTGTAATCGAACGTAGATCAGTTGGTTGAACCGATTATCGTATATCGCTGTGGATAAGCCGGCCCCATTGTTAGCCCATTAGTTCTGACCATTTAAATCTGCAATTGAGGACAATATATCAGTGGTAATAAAAAATACTTGATGGCCATTAAATGATTCCAATTATATGACAAATTTTGTACCAAATAGTGGTACTACTTATCAGCTTTTACCAGAAATTGTTGTCACAGTGAAAAAAGAAATAAATTTCATTTCTGAAATAAAATAATACTTTTATTGTGTGTATCAAACAAACACTGGTACGGGACTTAATAGAGGCTGTTAAAAATAATGCAACGATAAGGTTTTGAAGCCTACAATGACTAGTTTGTTAGTTTCATATTGTACTTTAAAAAAAAATTTTTTTTATCATTGACTCTTGAGTATTGGCCATCCCCTTTTCTTGTGATGATTTTTAAAGGCTTAAAAAATCGACTAATACACGGTTATGTACAGTATGATAGATGATGAAATTCTAACCAGTTCCAGACACTACTGTCCAAACCATAATGCTAACAACTACCAAAAATTGGTCTCCTACCATTATTTTTTGTTAGATTTTCCTCACATTTTGTCCAGATCATTGATTTTGTTTAAATATACCTCTAAAGATCATTGATTTTATATTAATTATGTCACATACTTCGGAGGCTTTTCACCCCTCTTGAAGAATATTCCATAAAAAACAAAATGGCAGACGGCTGAAAACTGCATGTATCTCAGCAAAGTTGATATTGGTGACATTGTTACAGTGTCATGTGGGGGAAATGTAATGGTAATTAAAGGTAGGAGAGTAATTTTTTGTAGTTAACATTTTGGTTCGGACACTAAATTGTAATGTAAATTACCAAATAGTGGCACTTTTGTATTATGTGCAGAAATTTATCATAGATTTTTCGCCATGGTCCCATGTCTGATGAGTCTGAGGCAATTGGCACAGTTTAAAAGTCACCAAGCAATTTCAAGTTTAGTCTTTATTTCAAGATAGTTTGAGGGTCATTTTCTTCAAGACTTGAAATAGTGGCCTGTGAAAAGTACTCGGGCTAATTTTAGACCTAGCAGATGAAGAAAATAAATAATTCCTCCCACTATATTGCAGGTTGGTTTCAGGAAACAGATTGTACTATTATCTGATTTGATCATATTTTATTTTTTGAACCCTGTTCTCTTAGTATGTGACATGTCTTTTTTTTTGCTGAAAGTCTGTTCAAATTGCCAATTTATTAGCAGTAGTGAGAAATTGAAGTTGCCATTATATTTTGGACCTATGTCACCTAATCGGATTACAAAAATAAAATTACCTAACTGACCTCAACTTGTTTAGTCATAACACACTTGTCACTTTGTCGGCCAGTGTTTTGACTTGACTCCAGAATGTACAGTAACACTGTTTGCAGTGACCAGTCAAGCATTATTTCAGTAATGCCAGAAAATACTCATTATTACTTTCATTTTAACATATCAGTGGCACAATAATTATCAATTACTTAATACTATTAATGTTTTTTAATGTAGAGTTCAAAACATACAATTGTTTTGCTTAAATTTTATTACTGGAAGTAGTAGTAATTTATATAAAATATTATGTTTTGAACTGGGTGTATAATTCAGGTTTTATTTTTGATGCACGTAGAACATGACAAAATTTTAAGTAAATATTATTTATAAATGTTCACTTTACCTATTTTTATAATTTGGATCCATTCAGCTCATTGGGATTTTTCTCATTCCAACCAGTGCACCAACTGGTCAAAGGTTGTGGTATGTGCTTTCCTGTCTGTGCATATACAAGATCCATTTTTGCATTAGGAAAAATGTAGGGGGCTTCAGGCATCGAAATAAGTCGAGAATGGTCGTTCAGGTTACCGAGAGGCTACCACACGTAAGAAAAATTTCAATGTAACAGTAGTTTCATTTTTCCGAACGTAAATCAGGCAATGCATTCCGGACTTCCAAGTTTTATTTTCCCATAAGAAATTGCATTGATGTTCGCAAGTAACTATAGTTATAGTCATTCCACATTTAAGCAGCGCCACTAGATAAAGATAAATTTGCTTCCGGATTTCGTTTCTTGCATCGATGTTCGTGCGCACCAATACAACTTCAGGATGTCCATGTTAAAAGTAGTAGTAACAGGAATTCAGTTCTAACTTTCACTTAGTTGTGGTAACCTATAGGTTACCAGGCTATATTTTGTGGTAACCTGTAAATGGGTTACCAGACACGATGCTTATTTCGATGCCTGAGGTTTCCTCTAATGACTAAATGTTTGACCTCCAATAGCTGATGATTAATTAATCAATATGCTCTAGTGGTGTCGGTAAACAAAAAACAAGCTTTTGTATATATAAAACATTGCTTTATTTTAAGAAAAACAAGTCAACACATTTTTATGAAGAATTGCAGTTTACATGGTTCATAATAGGATGTAAAGTATATGGGATGCTGCTGGGTTATTTTTTAATTGCCAGGCCAAAAGAAGTACGGTATGTCCTGGTAGGAAACAATATGACCTGCTGGAAATAAAACAGAAACAGGGGTGAATTCAGGAAATATTGACATGAAGCAACTTGTGAAAAGGGCAACCCAATCTGTTGTAAAAAAAAATTAAGCCTAGAAAAAAAAGAATTTGAATATATTTAGGGGTGGGGGAGGGAATGCAGGCTGCAGTTTGTATATTTTTGGTGGGAAATATAAGATGAGATGGAATCCCCATAGTCCCAGCCCTCGAAATTCGCGAGTGGTGAAAAGTCTGTAGGCATTTTTCTCTGATTCTGAACTGTCCAATTACAGATCCCAGAAAAAGCATTTATAATACGAGTGTGGTTCAGTGTTTTCAATTTAATATAAATCGGTTTATTTCAGCATAGAAGTTTACGAAAGTAAAGTTGAGATGTCATGTTTTAGCATATTATTACTGCAGTGGGTCATATATGAATAATTTTGACAGCATTAACCTTTTCTTTAAAATTGCCGCTGTAGTGCTGTTGAAAAATTGATTTACGACATCACTTAACTGCCGTAGCAAACTTGTCCGAATTTCAAGGGCTGTAATCCCCACATTCAGTGCATGGGGACAAGTCTCCGGTGCCTCCGTCCAGTCTGCCCCTGAGATACGTCTTAAAGCATTATGGAATTAAAATGTAACACTGTACAGCAAGTTAATCTCTTGAAATATTGATATGCAAATTATTGGCGTGTATGTACAGTGCAGTAGATAAATAATGGACTACTTTTTTGCAGGCCACCATTTATAGCCCTGCATCTGCACCATTATATAGTTCAGAAATTACACAGATGTAAGAATATGCACTATAAGCAGGAAACCATATTTCAGATTTGTTTTTGTAACCGGAACGCAGTTAACGGTTAACGTGATTTTCACCTAGGTAAACAAATGTTTACACAAATGATATTTGCATGTAACAAATACAATTCTGATGATTCTGAGGCTTAAAACATTTTAATGTACCAGTTCACAGGCATCAAAACATATATAAATGTCTGGTAACGCAAGAACTGGTTACCACAAAATACAGACCTGGTGACGCAAAGCCATAATAGGTTATGACACATGAAAGTTGAGGAAAATCTTTTAAAGTGTCTATAAAAAATACATGTGTAGCTGCTCGAGCTTGAAACACTTCCAGCTAACCTTGGGGATGAAACATGGCTGCAAAGCGTCATACTTTAAATGAACAATTTTTCATGCCATATGACACATTCTGTGAAAATGGCCCTCTAACCTATTTTGTTGTATCAAAACAAATAAATGTTGACAGGACGTATATTTTGCAACATGGCATGACATCCATTTCAGTCAGGGCTAGCTTTGGGTAGATGGAACATTTCACCAAATTGTCCAACTTCTAGCACTTTAGAAACTTGAGTTATTTTCCAGCAAGATATCATTGTAAATCATTCTTTGAAATCATTTTTCCAGATTGAAATTTGCCTGGTTTTTTAATAAATTTTGCGGCTGGCGAATTTGGCAGGATGTGGAGCTACATGTATAGCTCTGGTTAGTGGAAACACAAGTTCAATTTAATAATATAAATGTTGTGTTCCATTAATTGTATATGTAGCGGGACATAGCTCAATGGTAAAGTGCTCGCTTGTTGCATGGTCAGTCCAGGATCGATCCTCGTCGGTGGGTCCATTGGGCTATTTCTCATTTCAGCCAGTGCACTATGACTGGTATATTAAAGGTTGTGGTATGTGCTATCCTCTCTTTGGGATGGTGCATATAAAAGATCCCTTGTTACTAAATTACTAATGGAAAAATGTAGCACGTTTCCTTTCTAAGACTATGTGCCAAAATTACCAAATGTTTGACATTCATTTGTCAATGATTAATAAATCAATGTGCTCTAGTGGGAGTTGTTTAACAAAACAAACTTTTAATTAGTATATGATGAGGATGTATTACTGGGATTTATTTGACAAGAATGTCTCAGATAGTCAAACATATCAATGAGGTCAGTTTTACCAATTCACAAGTATATGCTGTAGATGCTTATTATCAACCTGTTTTAGGTTTTTAAAAACATCCTTTAATATACATTTTTGTGTTTTTGAAAAGTGGTATATTCAGTCAATGCATTGCTTATACCTAAAAAATAAGTTTACTCAATCATAGCATTCTTTTTTGAATTAAAAATGGACCTTTTGTGAGGGGATGCATTATTAATTTTTACTCCCAAGTTGGTCAAAATCATTTTGTTTTCTTGTACTGCATCTAAAAAATTATATATTTAATGTAATCCCGATTTATTATTTTGTGTTGATTCTTTATATATCCATAACAGCTATAATGCGTACTCAAATAGACAATAACACCTGCAAATCTAAAAACTCCATATGGTTATGTCGTTTGTAAACTGAATCAGTTTTTTTTTATGGAGCTAACTGTATATTATATACAGTCATAATCTGGAATAAGTTCCATAGTGTGAGAAAAAACATTCCCTGTGAGAAGGCTTGTAAGTGGATTCAACTTAGACAACTCATATATTTATTATATTAAACAGCTATTTTTCAGTGACGATATGGATAATTATTTACAAAGTTTCCGTCGTAAAGTCTATGAGGTGCGGCTGAAATGTTTAGCTTTTCCCAAATTTCGGATTTTATTAAAATGTATAAAATTGTGGTTTTGTTAAAAATTGTATTAAATTATTAGTGCTAGAAATAAGCCAAAAAAGAAATGTGTAATTTCATATTTCAACACAGTATTTGGTATTGGGGATTTTTCTTTAAGATCTCAATTGAATTCCATCAAGTAATCTTATGCTTCCAACCTAAGGGGTGGGATGTAGCCCAGTGGTAAAGCGTTTGCTTGATGCACAGTCGGTCTAGGATCGATCCCCATTGGTGGACCCATTTGGCTGTTACTGTACTATCCTATCTGTAGGATGGAGCATATAAAAGATTCCTTGCTGCTTTACCTAACACCTGTGTCTTTGTGTTACACCAAAGCATACTCGTAAGCAAATAGTCCACATTCCAACTCTCCATCTAAGTGGGGCAGGACGTATCCCAGTGCTAAATCGCTTGCTCGATCCCCGTCGGTGGACCCATTGGGTTATTTCTTGTTCCAGCCATTGCACCACGACTGGTATATCAAAGGCCATGGTATGTACTACCCTGTCTGTGGGATGGTGCTTATATAAGATCACTTGCTGCTGGTCTATAATTTCATGTGTTCCATTATTTTTTACCCATCAGTATAATTATAGATATGTGTGTTAGGGAACCATCCACAAGTGCTTGCTAAAGTAAATACATGCCCAGACCTTCCATACATGAAGAGTATGCATTCTGTTTGCAATAGTAAGCATGAAATTGTTGTGATAATTTCAAACTTCAGTGTTGCTCACTAATGCTTTTTGCAGAGCACCATTTATCTTACACAGTGTAGCATTCATTGGGAGACTAAAGTCTTTGAACACTGCAATTTAATCTTCCCATGTGTATAAAAATTGCTCCGATATCTGAAAAAATTCAAAGTTTATAGTATGTATTATATATATAGAGATAGATAGATAGAGATTATTATACGAGCTTGTGTGTCATACTGAGTTTATGAACAAAGTGTCAGGATTCTTTTATTGCAAGAGGGAGGATAATACATGAATCATGACACTCGGTTCATATTTAATTGGTACGACTTCCATGTGAGTATAATAATTTCTTTATTATCCATATCAATGTTAATATTATTTTTATAAATTGTGACATTTAAAAAAAATCTTCAAAAAGATTTGGGTATAGCGCCATACCCGTTTTACCCTCTGGCAGAAACCGGATGTCATAGTGATTATATTTCTCTGTCTATCTTGAACTATGTTGATAATAATATATCATACACAACATTTGTATTTGTAAATTAAATACTTAAAAGAAACATTAATGGCAGAATGTAACCCAATAGCAGAGCACGCGCCTACAATGTCATGGGTCGCAGGATCGATTGTTGTCAATGAAGTCGTGTTTATTTTCTCACCCCTAATTGTGTTCCACAGTTGGTATTCCAAAGGTATTAGTATATGCTGTTGGTAGTACTAAGATAGCTTCGAAAATCGTTTGCCAGAATTCCCTCGAAAGCAGATATTTTTCATGGTCAATCTTTAAAATATGGCGAAGTACCACGCATATATCGAGAGAGAAAACTGCTGTCACCACTTCATAGGCTACTCTTTTCAATTAGCAGCAAGGGATCTTTTATATGCACCATCCCACAGACAGGGTAGTACATACCACAGCCTTTGATATACCTGTCGTAGTACACTGGCTGGAATGAGAAATAGACCAATGGCCCCCACAGTCGGGGATCGATCCCAGACCGACCGCACATCATGTGAGCGCTTTACCACTGGGCTATGTCTTGTCCCGTTGGGTTGTCAAGAGCAGTTATTTATTAGGTACTCAGCAAGCAGCATAGCCCAGTGGTACCGTACCCGCCTGATGTGCGGTCGGTCTAGGATCGATCCCCGTCAGCAAACCACTGGGTTTTTTCTTGACATAACCATATGTCCGACGCCGATATAACCATAATCATAATGTGTTGAGTGCGTCATTAAATAAACAACAAAGTTATTAGGTACTCATGTTCATCTCTAGTCTGTACTGCTGTTAGTACTTTACTAGTTACCAAGTGTCTTCACTATTGAGCTGGTGTCAACTTCTGGGTTAAACAAGTTTTAAGACTAGAGTTTTGAGTTTTAATCAGTTTCTGACAAACAATAGATCTTAGGTCAATGATTCTTTAAATCCTAGGTAAAATATATGTGGTAGTAAGTGAGACATTTAATTCCAAGGCATTTGTGTTCGAATCCTATGAATGAATTTAATGTTGCATTTTCATGTGATAATACTTTATATTTTCTGTTTATGCCATAACCGTTCGAAATAATTGAAAAATACAAATTGTTGCATGCAGACAGTGATTAATAAGATTGTTTATAATTCATTATGATTGTCATAATCCTGAAACATTGCTAGGGTTATCCATTTTCTTTATCTTTAGTCTTTAAAAATTAATATATGCATTAGTTTAGTAAATCGTTAACAATACTTCGGCCATTAGAAATATTTATTTTCTTTGATTTAAATCTGTGTGATACCACTGAATGATTAATAGTACTGTGGCACATTGAAAAGGTTAAAATGACACTGCATGCATTTCTGATTTTACATGACCACATTGTGAATAAGACTCGATGAGTCATATAATTCGTATCATACAAAGGTAGCTGTTGCACAAAGGGTGAAAAGACGCAAACTAAACATGATACAAAATTATTCAGACCCACAGCTAGGGGTTCTAGAATACGGTAGCCATGAATTTTCATGAATACGGTAGAATATTCAAATCCACAGGACCCATGGCAAGTGGATTAAAAAATTCTAGAACCCTGAGACTGATGGCCTACCTCCCATCCCCACACAACACAACACAACACAAACACAGACCCAAATATTGTATATTAATTACCAAATGTTTGCCGATGATTAATAAATCATTGTACTTCCTTAAACTAAACATGATACAAAATTATTCAGACCCACAGCTAGGGGTTCTAGAATACGGTAGCCATGAATTTTCATGAATACGGTAGAATATTCAAATCCACAGGACCCATGGCAAGTGGATTAAATAATTCTAGAACCCTGAGACTGATGGCCTACCTCCCATCCCCACACAACACAACACAACCACAGACCCAAATATTGTATATTACCAAATGTTTGCCGATGATTAATAAATCATTGTACTTCCTTAATTTACCCCCCTCACCCACCCACCCACCCCAAAAAAAACACCTCGAATATTGTTGATAATCCGTCTTCTGTGTTATTTATGCCAATCTCATCTTTCACCAAATGTCTTGCTATTTTGGGCAATAATTATAATAATGATAATATTTAAGAATGACAAAACTTAAAATATACATTCAAACTACATAAGGATAAGTTATTAAGTTGGGTTGATGCAAAATTATGTTTATGATGTTCTTATAAAATGTGTTGTGTATGTAACAGAATAAGAAAACAAAATATGATATGAATATATGTCTTTGACTGGGAATACAATAATATGTGTGCTAAATAGCAAAAACAAATTGTAAAAGTAGACAGAACAGTGCATATTGAACAATTTCACTTGGGTACACTAAAAATGTGTGTGTGTGTGTGTGTGTGTGTGTGTGTGTGTGTGTGTGTGTGTGTGTGTGTGTGTGTGTGTTCTTTTTGTTAAAGCATACTTTGAAAAGTAAAATTTTAATCTAAAGATCTTACACATTGAATATAACTTATATGTACCCCTAACCAAAAATGTTCTCATTCTGATAAAAATAATCACAATGTTAAGCCAACCTTTACAAGTTCGTGGGGTTCTTATTTTGTTCTCCCCAAAAATTAGGGTAATCACCCTTTGTTTGTTCTGGGTTATTTTGTGTTGATTTTATGGTCAGTCAAGCCATGTGCATGTTTATTGTAACTTTGCAACAGAATGACAACACACGTTTGCAAAATCCAGATAAAAGTAGATTTGCTTTCTGTGTCATTTACATGTTGCTCACCATGTCTTTATAAAATATAAAACATAAGAATTTATGTCTGTTTCTTTTTGTATCTTTTATTGCACTGGTTTGTAGCATGATTATGTACAAATTTTTATTTTAGAAAATGTAAAACATTGCATACATACACATTAATGGTCAAGGTCATAATTGAGACATATTTGCAGTCTTACCAGGAAAGATAAGTAGTAAATTATGCTTCTCTCTACAAATTCCTTGAAAGTCCTAGAAGATCCGCAAATTCATTACCTTGCTATAAAATTGTCTGTTTTGTGGTATTGTTTGGCTGATAAAAATAATATTTCACTACACAGTTTAAATATATCTACCAATGTTTTTCAACAGTATTAAACCAAGGACCCAAAATGTCGGGGGTGGGGGGCTTGTACTTTTATTGAATTAAAATACTTTTTTTGAAAATAGAAGGTATATGTTTGTTTGCATTCAGTTTCCAGATTTTTTATTGATGCCTCATCCTATAAAATGTTATCCAGAACATATATTAGAACACATGATAACATTTGACCAGTGTTTTTGTATTTTCATTGACAATGACATATGTGTAATGAATATTCCAGTGTTTTCTGAAAGGGAGTCAAAGTTCTGTAAGGAAAGTACAGTGAAACCCCCCTACTGTTCGAACCAAAATGTTAACAACTACTAGTATCTTTAATTACCGTTACATTTCCCCCACATTTTGAAAAAACAATTACAGTGACACAGATTCCACATATGAGACTGTAACGATGTCACCAGTATCGACTTTGCTGAGATAGCATAGGGCAAAATACATGTAGTTTTCTGCCGTCTGCCATTTTGCTTTTTTATAGAATACCCTTCAAATTTAAAAAGGGGTGAAAATCTCTAAAGTATGTGACATAATTAATATAAAATCGATGATCTTCAGTGGTATATTTTTAAAAGCAAAAAAATAATAATAATATATGTCATCACGTTTGCTTTTATATCATAACATATGATGACGTGATGATTTAAGTCATATCCTTTCATCTTTCTTGGAGAATATTCCATAAAAGTCAAAATAGCAGCCAGCACAAAATTACATGCTTTTTGCCCTATGTGATCTCAGTGAAGTTAATATTGGTGACATGGTTATTATCTAACCGGTCTCGGTGGCGTCGTGGTTAGGTCATCGGTCTACAGCCTGGTAGGTACTGGGTTCAGATCCCAGTCGAGGCAAGTGATTTTTAATCCAGATACCGACTCCAAACCCTGAGTGATTGCTCCGCAAGGCTCAAGGGGTAGATGTAAACCACTTGCAACAACCAGTGATCCATAACTGGTTCAACAAAGGCAGTGGTTTCTGCTATCCTGCTATCCTGCCTGTGGGAAGAGCAAATAAAAGATCCCTTGCTTTTAATCGACATAAGAGTAGCTCATGAAGTGGCGACAGCGGGTTTCCTCTCAAAAATCTGTGTGGTCCTTAACCATATGTCTGATGCCATATAACTGTAAATAAAATGTGTTGAATGCATCGTTAAATAAAACATTTCTTTCTGGTTATCATCTAGTATGTGGAATCTCTCATTGCAATGGTTTTCCCTAGATTTCTGTCAGTGTAAAATCTTAACAAAAAATAAAGGTAGGAGAGCAATTTGTGGTGGTAGTTAACATTTTGGTTCGGACAGTAAACCAGACAACCTTGGGACTAAGTAAAACGTCCAGTTTTAAGAGGTTCTATACAGATAAAGGGGTTTTAAAGCAATTTCGGTTTACTTGAAGGTCCGGTTTTGAAAGGTTTAACTGTACAACCACCGGGTCCAAATTCAATGGGGTTCCATGTTATATCTGACACCAGAAACAGCCAATCACTCACACATTTACACTATACATGATTGCCCAATACTTTGCAGATTTACAAATTTGCCTGATGTGATCATGTGATAACTGGTCCAAATATATATGGCTATTAGCTGTTTTATTCTGTTGATTACAGTAGTCTAGGTCATCCATTTAAAAAAACATTTTGTAAAAATTAATATTTGATACATCAGAAATACCCAAATATTTGTGCAGATTTTAATTTTTAAGTTAACTTTTTGACAAAATTAAGTACTCTTTATCATTACTATATGATTTTCTCAACCCAAACCCTTAATTAACCCATTTTCTTTCTGGGTGAGGTCTTCTAGATGCATTCAATTTCATAGTGCCATACCGAAAAATGTCTTTGTGGCAAGAACACTGTACGGTGTAAGACTAGGATGCTTTCAACATCAAAGTGTTCTTTGACTTGCATACTGGGTATGTATGTATGTACATATGTGGTACATACATTTGTATGTATTTTTGTGCGTACGTATGTACGTACATACATTTGTATGTATGTTTGTACATGGTTACAAAGTGTAATGCTGTTGGCACATGGTTGCCGACTGTGACAGGTAATGCAATACTGCAGTGTTGTGTTGTTGCTGTGGCACCAGCAGATTGTCATCTCAGGACTACATGTGTCTGCCCAGATCAGACCTGGCAGCTCAAGTGCTGCAGTACATTACTCCTTGGACCAGACGGGCACTATTTTTAGCCTGTCTGTAATTTATGTGAATGAAATATTGATCTTGTTGTGTAATGATCGGTTGCTACTTGCACATATTCACAGCCGTGTATGTCGGAATGTTGTTTGACTGGTTGTAGGGGCTTCATATTACTGCAGTAATAACTATAATCTTGTCTTTTTGTGTATTGTGTTCTCCATAGACCGATGGCATTGTTAACAGTATGTTCTGACCTTGCCAGAATAATGTGCTTGCCATGTATTGACGATAGCAGTGGGTGGAACCTTTTTCAAATAGAAATATGGATTGCTTTTGGAATAAAGTGTAGGAACTGCAAAGAGTGAATTGAAAGAATTTAAGAAAATTGGAATTGTATTTTATTTAAAAAAATATATATATATTTTCGCACAAACTAATGAATAATCCACATTGAAGGAAGTCGCATTCTATAGATGGTGTTACAGACCAGCCTCAGTCTGCAAAGTGGTCGCCTGTGGTGCTTCGTGTCATAGGGATCAAACCTCCTCAGTTGGCCAATTGGGCATTTTCCTGGCCCAACCAATGTCCCAGGGTCCATATTTTCAAAGGTCTCTTTGCACTACAAAATAGTAAAACCACTGTAGGATATGACATCACTATGATGTATGCTACAGTGATGTCATAGCCTACGATGGTTTTACGATTTCACTTTAAAAAATATGGGCTCAGGATTGGTATATCAAAAGATCATGTTATGTTCTGTGGGATATTAAAAAAAAATCCTCTGCTACTGATATAAAAATTTAGATGCTTGACATCCAATAGCTGATGATTAATTAATCAGTGTAGTGGCATGTGTCATTAAATAATAGAAACTTTTAACTTTTTCTTAAATGCCAATGCTAATTCTAATCCAAATTGTGTGAATGTCGAGCTCATTTGGGAGATTTAAGGCCAATACATTAACTTATTTCATTGACCAAAGGGTGGGACATAGCCCAGTGGTACAGTGTTTGCTTGATGCCTGTTCAGTGTGGGATCGATCCGTTTCGGTGGGCCCATTGGGCTATTTCTCGTTCCAGCCAGTGAACCACGACTGGTATATCAAATGCTGTGGTATGTACTACCCTATCTGTGGAATGGTGCATATAAAAGATCCCTTGCTGCTAAACAAAAAGAGTAGCCCATGTCTGATGCCATATAACCATAAATAAAATGTGTTGAGTGCATCGTTAAATAAAATAATTCTTTCTTTCTATAAAATTGACCACTAACCATCAACTGCGTGAAAATAATAGCAAATATATATGCCCTGAACAGTCTACTTAAACAATTGATATAAACATAAAATTAAACAAACACCTGGGCCCCATTTCACAAAGCAATCATAGCCCTAAGATCAACTTAATGCATAGGGTAGCAGGGCTAAGATCACTTTGTGGAACGGGGCCCTGGTATTTCTTGGACCCATTTTGTCGTATCTAAAACATTCTGTATTGTAACATTGATTTTACTTTACCCATCATTGTTTCTTCCAGAAAGACATTTTTTGTTATGGCGCTATGAAATTGGATATTTGCAATGAGAGTGCTGAATGCAATCACAGTCAATAGGGGGTATGGGGTGCCCAGAAAGAAAATGGGTTAGGGTTAGGGTTAAGAAAATCATAAAGTAGTTATAGTCATTAATTTTGTCAAAAGGTCACCTTAGACAAATTAAATCTAAAACTAATTTAAATAAAAATTGGGTATGGGTAAAATTTTCTTATCGCAGAAACCCTGCCCATATATGTACATCTCTAAGTAGTTTTAAGTGTTGGCCTTTTTTCTTCTTGTTTCCACCCCCCAAATTGATTTTTTAAACTACATGCATGTAAGTGTATTTCTTAAATATTGGATAATGTTAAAGGTTCTATAAATACACTGAATTATTTAAAAAAATTTAACGATGCACTCAACACATAATAATGACAGTTATATCGGCGTCGGACATATGGTTATGTCGTGAAAAAAACCCAGTGGTTAGCTGACGGGGATCGATCCTAGACTGACCGTGCATCAGGCGGGCACTGTACCACTGGGCTATGCTGCCCGCTACACTGAATTAAGTCTGACACATACTGCAGCATTTTGTTTTAAGGCTATATATATACTGCTTGGATTGTCTGAGTTTGTTTTGTTTTTTTATCCTTAGAAAATCAGACACCCAAAATTCCCTCTTTTTTTTACATGAAACCTGATTGGCTGAGTATATGCAAGATGTATATATACAAGTGCTTACCCTATCTAAAAGGTGTATTGTATCCATTATAGAAAGCATACATAATATACCAAGCTCAAGTGTGAATAAAATTGTTTTGAAAATAAAGGAGCTGTACTGCATAACGAATCACATTCATTGTTACTTGCAATCATATTGGAGAATAACACATTCTGAAGCTAAAGATTGTGTTATGTATTACAAATTTTATTTAAAATAATGCATACCTCAGCACTTTTTAGTCTATAGCTAGTAGATATCACACATGTCGTAAATATACCGGTACTAGACGGTGATAAAAATAAGCAGAATTTATCTACTAGTCCACCGCAGTGTTTCTTCCACAAAGACATTTTTAGGTATGGCGCTGTATAATTGAATGCAACTACAACCTCCCCCAGGCAGAAAATGGGTTAAGTTTAGGATTAGGGTTAAGATAATCATACAGTAATGATAAGAGTAATTAATTTTGTCAAAAGGTTAAATAAAATCTGCAAAAACATTTGTGTATGGCGTCATAACTGTTTTATACTCTGGCAGAAACCCTTTGTCCACCAGACAAAAACATCTAGAAATCTACTTGTCCGCCAGTATTTTCACATGTCCAAATAAAAAGATTAGTTTTATTCAAGTATCAGGGTGATGTTTTTGATCTGTCAAAATTAAACTGCACTGAAAAATATGTGTCCACTGAATAACGACAAGACACATTTTGCTTGTCTGAATAGATTTTCACTTGTCAGGACAAACAGACAAGTGCTTATTTTGAACACTGCTAGATAAGAAACCTGACATTACCCATATCAGTTAGCAGCAAGGAATCTTTTATTTATGCACTTTTGCACTATCACAATATCGAAATAGGTCTTTCCACTGTTTTGGATTGAACCATTGACTGGTTGCTCCTTAACCAAGTGCTCTAGTACTGAGAATTCCTCATTCTACTGTTTGATATATGATCACTAAATGAAACATTGCTGCCGGCAAACCTTTGAGATGCTCCCTATTGATTTATTTTGCAGCAGGGAGCCTATAATCATGGAGTGAGAAACAGTTAGACTATATTTGTTTTTTTTTACACCCAGTTATACGTGTTAAAAACATTTACTGCCAAACCAGTATCTTTGCTTTCAGTGTGTGCCAGTGCTGTATGCAATAATACCGTGATCAAGCAAATACAGTGCTTAAAATTAAGACTTGTCGGGTATTGAATTTGAGGAATTATTAAAAAAAAAAATTGGGGGGGGGGGGGGGATTCCACCAGAATCGAACATGATTAAATAGATATTTTGGGATTCTGTCTTGTAATTTTGTGCTTCTTACCCAGAATTTGAGATTGGCAGAGGCATGGAATTGTGCAAAATTTGCAGCCTGCTTGTCTTTGTCCCAGTTTAAATGCTTTTTGTCCGTAAATATTATATGGATACAAAGTACATGACTAAAATTTGTGCATCTAGCCTAATTTTTTCTTTCTTTTCAACTAATTTTTGTGCTTATATTCAATTACGGTACAAGCACACTGTCATGGGCAAATACCACAGCTATCTGGGCTATCTATCCACTACAGTGGGTTAGTTGTTAATGTTTAGTGAGAGAGAAGAAGGTTTAGTGATCTGACACCTGCCCATTTAGTCATTAAAACTCGCTTTGGGTGGAAGCCTGTACTGGGTTGCAAACCCTGTACCTACCAGCCTTATGTCCAATATTAGTACCATTATTAGTACCATTATTAGTTACAATACATATATGTAGTTTATATTTTGTAAAACCTTTATTATCATCAATTCCAAATTATGAAATGATTGTCAATGTCATAGCTACATGATGCTTTTGATAAATGGATGCAACACTCGAACATCAAATTAGCACCTTTTTTGAGAGCCTGCAGGGTTTTTTAAATGGTGATCAGATTGATGAATTGTGACAGGGATGTTGATGATGACTGTTAATTGATAGCGACAACACAGTTGAACACACACATTTATTATTTCGCCATTACAAAGTGAAAAGGCAAGATTAAAAGAATCCTTCATATGTGGGACAGGGCTGTTCCACCCAAGGGTACATAATTTGTTGTCAGGGACGAGGCTTGCCGAGTTCCTGACATCATATTATGTACTCGAGGGTGGAATAGCCCTGTCCCACATGGATACATAATGAAGGATTATTTTTCTCCCATCCAGTAGATGAAAAACAAGCATTTTGGGAAAACGTGAAAAACCTGCATTTTTTATTTTTTTATCTTACAATAAAATAATCATAACCATTGAAAAGATCGTACACAAAAATGGTTTATACTAAATGTATAAACCGAAAATGTCAATATAATTTCATTATGACAGCAGGTTGCTGAAATATGAAATATAAAAAGCATTTATTGCGTTATTTTGCCGTTTACGTGACATCACCCAATGTTAATATCAGCTCAAACAACAGAAGTCACGTGGTCATGCAAGACGTCATGGAATACGCCTGTCTAGCATGGCTAGGGATGGGAGAAATACATGTATGTAGGTACTAGTACAGCCCTTGAAATTCGGACAAATTTGCTACAGCAGTTAAGTGCCGTCGCAAATCAATTTTGCAACGGCACTACGGCGGCAATTTTAAAGAAAAGTTTACTGCTGTCAAAATTATTTCATATATGATCCACTGCTGTAATAATATAGTAAAATATAACATCTCAACTTTACTTTCGTAAGCTTCTATACTGAAATAAACCAATTTATATTTATTGAGGAAACTGAGCTACACACGATAATAAATTTATGTGTTTTTTTCTGGGATCTGTAATTGGACAGAGTTCAGAGAGAAGTGTCTGCAGACTTTTCACCAATCACAGATTTGCGACGGCAATGAAATGCTGTCGCAAATCAAGTTTGCGATAGCTTTTGCGACGGCATTGCCGATTGCCGCCGCGAATTTCGAGGGCTGCTAGTATTACTTTCTAGTACTGGTGGTGGCGGAAACATACATATAGCCAGGGTTTCTGCCAGAGGGTCAAATGGGTATGGCGCCATACACAAATTATTTTGCAGATTTTATTTTTTTAACCTTACCTCTTAACAAAATTAATTATTCTTATCATTACTGTATGGTTTTCTTAACCCTAACCGTAAACCTACCGGTAATCCATTTTCTTTTTGCAGTGGCATTCAGCATATACTTAGTAAATTTTCAAAATGTTCACAGCACAATACCCACAAAATTCTTTCTGACAGAAAAGGTTAAACGTTTGCATTTAGCTCATCATTATAGTTTCAAATTTATCTATTTCTCACAAGTCCTACATTAGTGGAACTTGCATGTAAACAAATATGAATTTCTGTTGTGCTCTAAGATTAACATCTATGGATGTCTAAATTTCTCTTCGACATTGAATAAGTAGACAAGGCATTTAATTCTGTTGCGTCCTTGTTAAACTTATGTAAATGTATATTTTGCATTAGTAAAAGTTGTTTAATGGGGAGGTCATATTGGAGTTTAAAGTTGCTTTCAAAATTAATCAGCATGTATCTTTAAATGTCTACAATATGCTTTCTTTTGGATTATTACTCTAAAGAGAGAGAGTGGGTCTATATTTGGTCTGACTTTTCTAGACTTTAGGTTTTATTTCACGGAAATGGAAGCTCAAAGATACTCACTGGGATACATTTAGCTTCTCTATTGTATCTTGTTCCAACATGCAAAGCTTTTAAGCTTTGAAACCAAATGCAGGGGAGGATTCCAAGTGGCATTTACTTCAGAGGATAGGCTTTGTAGGTATTGGTGAGTTAATGTTGGCATTATTGGTAGGGATTAAATTAAACAATAGGGATATAGGTTAAGACTAGTAATAAGTTTTAAAAGTTTGTTTTGTTTAATGACACCACTGGACCACATTGATTTATTAATCATCATCAATTTGGTAATTTTGACACAGTCTTGGAGACGAAACATTTTTCATTAGTAGGAAAGGATCTTTTATATGCACCATCTCACAGACAGGATAGCACATATCACAGCCTTTGATATATGCTAGTTGTGGTGTACTGGTTGGAATGAGAAATAGCCCAGTGGGTTCACCCACTCGGATCAAATCCAGACCAACTGCAAATCAGGCGAACGTTTTTATTCCACATATTAGTAATGGGAATCTATGCTGGGGTTTAGTTCATCCAAACAGGTTGTAGGGAGTGCATGAAAATATTAACAGTAGTGACTTGTTTGGATAGCAATCTCAGGGGTGTCATTTTCCAGCTTTTTATCTGATCATGTTTTATATATATATATATATATATATATATATATATATATATATATATATATATATACAGTCAAACTTGGTCTAACGGGCACCTCTATATAATGGCCACCTGCCCATAACGGCCACCCCCCAAAAAAACCAACACATTTCCTTCTTTATTTGACCTCTCTAGAGCGGCCACCTGTCCAACGCGGCCAGCGGCCACTATTTTCCTGCAAAAATTAGGTCTGAACCTGCATTAGCGGCAAAAATATCCTCCACCCATTTTTTTCTCCAAATACTTCCCACCATATATAAGCGTACAGCGATTTAGTTCCCGATAAATCCCATCATTTTCTGCAGTGCCGCTATTTTTGTGTCACGTGACCGGAAAGTTTGGCGATTTGATTCGACTCAACAAATAATAAATTATTTTGATGTTATCATATGATGTTATTGTCGTAAACAAATATACGTTTACTAATAATAAGCATTATTTTAATCTTGTTGTAAATTTGGTAGATGTCAACAGCTGTTCGGTTCCGGCGCTTGTACAATTTGCATTCGTTAGTTCAGCTCAGTCGTTACTCTATAACAAGGCAACTTCTCATTGGTTGTAGCCTACGAAAGCAGAATGTATTACAGTAACTAAGTTGTTGCGGTATTATCAAAGACATTTATAATCAAGGTGTCTGAGTAGTTCCTACCATTAAGTGGTCATGCACCAAACGGCAAACATTAATGCAAGTACCGTACTAACATGGCACTTCAGTAATACATCCCAATTAAATAAAAATAAATTTCAGTTTTGTTTTATTTATTTATGAACAAACTATCAAACAAAATGTTTTATGTTGTTTTTCTTTTCTTGAGGGTATTAGAATTAACAAAGGAACTCAAACTGTAATAATAAGATTTTATAGAGAAATAAAATAGGGTTTCGATAGATTATTTTGGGACCTCTATATAAAGGCCACCTGTCCTTAACGGCCACTTTCTGTTGGTCCCTTGAGTGGTTGTTATATACAAGTTCACATATACATATAATTTTTATTATTATTTTTTTTTTATATGAATTTGATCTAAAATGCTGAAAAATTACCTTTTTTTTATAGTTTAGAGCTGCTTTTTTCACGTTGCTGCAGTCTCTATTAACAATTTTTAATGTACCAGTTTTAGACACTATATGTAGTTGGAATAGGAAAATGTTTGGGCAACTACAATGTAGTTGGAACAGGAAAAACCTGAATTAATTAAGCATATTTAATCCTATTCAACCCCTTGCACCTCAGACTAATAACTACTCTTCATCGTGCCCTCATGGTAATTTAGGGGGATACACATGACATGTTCCCATTAATCCGGCAGTGTGATAGTGTCAGGGACTGTCCTAAAATTAGCCAGTAGGATTGTTTTACCCCAGTTTGGAAAGGTTAGATATCTTCATATAATGATAATAATAAGTGGGAGGTGAATGCCATGACTGTTTGACCAACCAACAAACCAATCAATCAATAATGTTTTACTATACAGCACGTACACACCAAGCTGGTACAGTATGCTGTATCAGTGTCCGAAATGTAGACAGGTGAATCCAAGAGCAAGTGGTGTACATCTACCTCTTCGGGTTACCGTAGACATGCTTTGTTTAGTAGTTGTTGTTGTTTTCATAAAATAAAAATTAAAAAGATGTACAGCAACTTGTGCCAACTGGGACTCTGTGATTGGTGTAGAGGCACAAGCCCATTACAACTAGATAGTTCCAAGGGCTGTCACTGAAACAACAGGTGATGGCTATTTATAGACCCCAAAGCCAAGGGAAATGAAAAATAGAACATCCATTTATAAACAGTTTAGCATGTTGCTGGTTTCAGTTCTGGGGTAAATAATGAATGTGGTCGATGGCTTGCAAGTTTTGCATATAAGCTATTCTGGTTGCTATAATTATGCCAGCTGTACATGTACGTCTGTTGTATTACAAGTGCTTTTGAGAATAGAACAGAATAAATATATTGTTTGAATGCTTGCTTGAAATTGTCTTGCATACAATCAAACGTGACGTGTAAACAATAATTTAGAAGAATGGAAAGACTGTTCTGAAAATAGACTTCTTCTTTATACATAAATCCAGCATATTTCACAACATGGACATTATTGCTTCTTCATCTGTATTATATGAGGATCCATCTGCAAACACACGGTGCTAGCGCATCAACAGAATCCTCAGAAATAGCTTTCACATCCATTTATTTTCACCCCTACCATGCGTTGTATCGCACAAAGAATTCGAAAGATTTGTTTCTCCGAGATCCAGAATTTAAAATGTTTTCTTTGCATCAGCTGGTCCGTGCACTATGTACATTTACCCCTTGGAAGATCCTAATCTAATAGGATTGTTCTTGTCATTTTATTTGATAATCAATACTTTGGCGCATGCATACATTCTGTGAAAAAATAAATTCAGTCAAACCTTAAATATGTAATATTTTGGTAATTTACATGTCAATAATAGGAATTTTGATTGAATTTTAAATGTTATGTGACATAATTTGGGACCAGCAATAAGAGGTATATCATTTATTTAATGTATTTATTTATTTGTTCTTCTATATTGTCATGTACATGGCTGATTTTTCAAACATTAACACATGGCAAACTTGTGTGGATGATTGTTGTCACATATTGTATCAGACGTCATGTATATGCTTTGTGATGTAGTGGTTAAACCCTTGGCTTTAAGTCTAATAGATACTGGGTTAACATCCTGATTCCAGTTCCAGCCCAGGTCTCTATTTTACAAAGCGATCTTGGCGTCAAAACCATCTCAAGTGCATTTAAACAGTGATTTTAGTGCTAAGGTTGCTTAGGAAAGTGGTGCCCTGAACTTTAATGGCTCAATATATAAGACCCCGACATTAGCTTTAACTCATTGATAGGTAATAATTAACCTCCTGTCCTAGATAGTTGAGATATATAATATAGCCAGGATAGCGTGCTCAAACATACATAATTTTGAGCCTGCCAACTGCATTTTCGGGTGGGACGTAGCTCTGTGTTAAAGTGTTCGCTTGATGGTTGGTCAGTTTGGGGTCGATCCCCGTCGGTGGACCCTTGAGCTATTTCTTGTTCCAGCCAGTGCTCCACAACTGGTGTAACAAAGGCTGTGGTATGTACTATCCTGTCTGTAGGATGTTCCATATACAAAATCCCTTGCTGCTGATCGAAAAGAGTAGCCCTTGAAGTGGTGACAGAGGGTTTCCTCTAATTATCTGTATGGTCCTTAACTACTAGTATATATCCGATACCATATAACCATAAATAAAATGTGTTGAGTGTGTCATTAAAACAAAAAATTCTTCCTTCCTGCCTACTGCATTTTAAACCAGTAACAAATAAAGATAAAATAAAAGCCCCAAATTACCCTTTCAACCATCTGCAATAATTTTTTATCCAGTCAAGCAAAAAACTGCCATTTGTAAAGCACACACACACGCGCGCACACACACACACACACACACACACACACACACACACCCAGCCTACAGCAAATTCATATAACAGTCAAAGCATTTGCCAATTACCGTCAGTGCCACCCTTAAATTTGAGCTCTGCATACATGTAAGTTGTCCTTGCCAACTTTAATACTGTTCCATGAGGCCATTTTAGCATCATTTAGTATCCCAACAGTGACTTCCATAGAAGAGATCACATGTTTGTACATTAGAAGCATAACAACCCATGTACAAATCAAACAAATTAGATTCTCCCGAAACACAGCACTCTGCCTAGTTGTATGGGAAAACTATTTATTGGGATCACCATGGAGACCTGTTGTTGAAGAAAATGTAGCGAAAGTCAACAGTGTTATACAATTAGCAGCAAGCAAACAGAATTTACACTCTTCTTACGGTTTGACTTTCCTTTATCGGAGGGAAAGAACTATACAGACTTAGCAGAACACCGAATAGTATTCAGGTCACAAATAAGATTACTCGTGACTAAAAGTGTCATGGGCTGAAAATTGATGTTGAGTTCCTGCTTCTTAAATTCGACCCATCTGCTAGTTGACTTATTTAGAGGAAGCAGAATTATTCCTCTTTTGAAAGATAAAAATAAAACTATATTGCATATAAACATATAAAGTGTTTTATGCAATCTTCTTCTTCTGCATTCAGTTTCTTTATGTTCCTTGAATTAAAATCGTGAGTTTTACCACTTCCATGAACCCCACAGTCAGCATCAGGTCATTTCTAAATAAATTAGCATATTTTTTTTGTTTTTTTAAAGTTGTCTTTCTATTTTAAGTCACTTTACACCTAAAAAGGAATAGTGTTGACTGCATACCATTTTGTAAATTGTTATTGTGTTGTTATTTAGATATCACCATTAATTGGTACTAAAATGTGTTGTGTTTTGTTGTTGGTGAGTTAATTTCATAGCAGATGTTTGTACCTTAGATTTAAGAAAATCGAAGACAAATGTATGTTACAAAAGTACTCTTGTCTAGGCGGCTGCTCACATTAAATTTCACATATTTCTTTTCTCTGACCACTGTCACTCTCATTAATTTACGGACATGTTCATTTTATGATCTACTGTATCCATGCAGACATTGATATTCTAAGTAAACAAAATTGTAATTAATACTTGCAGCTTTAAACCTTTAAGAAGCTGTTTTATGGAAATGTGTTGCTATGGCTACTTAGTTAGAAATGTAATGCAGGGCGAAGGTCAGGACTAATGGATTTCATAGAAACAAATCTTGTTTTTTGAATGTTATGATTCTAATGATTTTTTTGATTTTTTTTTTATCCTCAGACAATTACCGGTGCTATGAGCACATTGAACCCCCCTGTACAACTAGAAAACCCTGACAACCAATTTAGAGTGGACTATATACAGGACGTAGCAAGTACACCAGATTTTGATTACCCAGATGTGAGTATGACATTTCAGATTCTTTATTTTTTATCTTGTTAATAAGATCTTCTTTTTTTTCTTCTTTTTTTCATTTGCCATATTGATAGTCAACATAGTTGGATACCAGATTACTAACTTGAAAAAGAACCAGTTGGGGAAAAATTGGGAGATTTTATGAGGACCGTGGTTTAAACATTTGCTTGCCAAATGCGAATTAAGGTTGAATATGGCATATATATATTTATATATATATATATACTAGCAGAAAAAAGTTCCTGTGCATTACTAAAATTGGTGTTTTTTTCTTATTTGTAATTAAATCAACACAATTATTTCACACATTATTTATTTGCCATTTACGCACAATACCAAATCAAGAAGGAAAAAAGTCTGGCATTGTTGTTACCAATCTCTGGGTCATAAAGAGGGGTGGTGTCGAAAGTGAGTTCACAATGTCAATACCGTGTATGGCCACCGTGTGCGTGGGCACAAGCCTGACAACGACATCTCATTGATGACACCAGATGGTTCAAAAACCCTTGTGGGCTGTTGTCTTCATTTCGTCCCATACATGCTCAATGGGCAACAGGTCAGGCGAAACAGCGGGCCAAGGCAGTGTGTTGACATTCTGCTGTTTCATGAAGTCGGTCATAACACGTGCGACATGAGGGTGAGCATTGTCTTGCTGCAACATGACAGTGCCACGTTGACCTTGAAGGAACGGGAGCACATGCGGTCTTATGATCTCATCCTTGTAGCGTACTGCAGTCAGATTTCCACCTCCAATCACCAGCTGCGTCCTCCCGTGTGATGTGATGCCTCCCCACACCATGACGCTCCCACCGCTGAAACCTGCATGCTGCACAACGCAAGAGTCAGTGTAGCGTTCGTTAAGACATCTGTAGACTCGATTTTGACCATCACTACTGTCCAAATGGAATCTGGACTCATCGGTGATTAGCACACCTGACCAGTCGCAACAGGTGAATCGTAAGTGCCGTCTACTCCATGGTAGACACTCATTTCGGTGACGTAGCAGAATAGGACGTATTGCTGGGCGTCGCGGCCTGATGGTGTGCTCCAATAAACGGTTGCGAACTGTTCTGGCACTGATTGCTCTCAACCCAGAGATGGTTCTGACTGTCGAAGTTGCTGCCCGAAATTGATTCAGAAGATGTGTTACCCGAATATGGTTGTCCTGTGCTTGTGACACCTGAATGTGGTCTGTCTAAAATTAATCAGAGTTGTTTGTCTAGACAGTGGTTTAGGCCTCTACCATTTTCCGTTGCAAAATTAACAAGGACATGTGCACCTGTACCACATCACATGATCAGCAAATCTTGCACAGCGGGCACACGAATAACACGTGCTATTGCAATATCAAGGATAAAGTTTTGAACATAATGGTTGGGCACATGTCTCCTGAACATGTTATTATTTTACAACTTGCTATTATGATTTTATTCAACTTTTTACCATGCACATGAACTTTTTCTGCTAGTATATATGTATGTATATGTATGCCATATTCAACCTTAATTTGCATTTTATATATATATACATATACATTATTAAATTTCCAAAAGCTTATTTTTAAAACTGCATAAAATCCCTCTGACTCTTTTTAAGGAGCCTTATTTTTCTTATGTTTTGTTTTGAAACGTGAATTTGGCTGCAAATGTTTTCACTAAGTTCAACAAATATTTTGAGGGCGGCTTAAACGCTGTAGAACTATAGTCCATTCCATCCTTGTATAAAAATGTTTTTTATAAATAATTTCAGTTTGGTTTGATGTAAGAAGAAAAGTGAAAGTGTTTAAGGAAATAACAGAAAATGACAATTTGTATGTGCAGTTTAAAAAAAAAAAAATTGGTTTAGAAATAAATAAAACTGTAATACATACCATAGTAAGAAAGCGGCGTTATGGATGCCATTTTAGTTTTATGGACTGGTATAGTTTTGCTTTAATGATATAACTGATTATTTTCTCTCTCTGTAGTGAAATTAATCAAATAGTTATCTCGTATCAAGACTACGAGTCCATAAAACCTCGCAAACATCGCTTTCTTACTAGGTATGTATTATAGTTTTATTTATTTCTAAACCAAATATTTTTTTAATTGCACACAGAAATTGTACTTTTTTTTATTTTATTCTAAAACACTTTCACTTTTCTTCTTACATTAAACAAATTATTTACAAAAAACATTTTTATAAAAGGATAGGATTGACTATAATATGACACTCATTTGTATCATCCTTAAGTATATATAAGACAGTCAATCCCATGAAATATTTACGGCTATGAAAAATATTTCTATCTTTCAAGGGGTGGAAATTTTGTCACTAAGACTTGGCAAGCCTCATCCCAGACCATAATTTCCACCTTACTGGAATACTGTTTTTATCCCAAATGAGCACATGTGATGGGAGTGTTATAAATAGCATTAGTTATATAATCAATACTACCACCAATTGCCTTCTCCATTTTGTTGGAAATTTTATGTCAGCTTTCCATTTCTTTTTATCATATTCTTTTTTTGTTTGTCATGTAATAAATACACTTTCATTCATGCTTTGTTCTTGTCAAGTTGTGTAGGACATGCATATTTATTATAAATCCAGTCATTGAAGTCATGTCATTGAGAGTCCTCTTTTGGAGAGAATATTTCTTACACTGTATTAAAGAGTCATGGGAATGATCGTAACCTTACTGTACTAACTGTAGGTTGTAGTGACCTACACTTGCTTACCTTGACATTGTCATATGCAACTAATAAGGTCTGAACTTGTGTGTTTTGTTACATTTGGATTTAGTTACACCTGAGTAAGCTCTTTCCCCTACCCTACCGTCTAGCTTTATCTCCCCAACAAGTACAGGTTTTACCATTTAGTCTTGATCTCAATGGATAATTCTTCACTGAGGCCATTGCAGACATAAGCTTCCTCTTTTGAACTTAGTTTGTTTTCGCGGAATCGGTTTGGAATAATTGGTGTTGCAGGATTGCTTGGTGATAATTGGCAAAGCCAGACTTCACCATTTTTGCTTGTCTCTTTAACTGGACAAGCTTGCAGGCTTTATTGAGCCAAAAGAATGAAGCAAGGTGTTCAATGTTCAGACCATATAAGCTTCTACTTGCAAAATATTGATTTATGGGAAAGGGGTTGTGTCCCGGTGTTGAGTGTATCTAGATGAGCTGGCAGTGTTATCTGGCATGAAGGTGTTAACAGAAACCAGACCCATGCTTCTACTGTCTGTGTTTTTATGCATATATGTTAGTCTATTCTTAAGAACGACTCCCTGGCAGTATTCACTGATGTGTGTGAAGTTCCGGGATCTAGTCCCACTGTCAACATGCTGTGTTTGAAGTTCTTCTAAATGTCGTTTTCATTTGAAATGTAGGCAGTCACATTGGCAGTTACAAGTCTGGTGGGAGTGGTGAGGTGTGCAAATGAGAAGAGTGGTTGGGTATTTGAGGGTGTCAAATTAAACCTGTATGTGTTGGGGTTTTTTGTTGGGTTTTTTAAAGTGCCTCACTGGAGTATCCAGTTGAACTTAGTTGAATGTTAGGTCTGTGGAATATGCTTTTTGGTTAAACAGATTTAAAATTAATATGGCCATATATCTGCTCAGATGCCATGAACAAGTTGTCTCCTCATTCTTCTATAGATTAGTCCTTGATCACAATATTCTGGGTTTCTTTGTGTGTGCAGGCCTAACTCTGGCAGTTGCAACTTTAAAAAATAAATGGCAAATTTTATTTTAGTTTGGCAAATTAATTGAAATTGTTACAAAATAACAGGGTTTCCGCAATTTTTTTAGTTTAATAAATAATTTGGTGAAATTTTCTGTGGACCCAGATCTAGCCCTGGTGTGGATTTTTTATGCTTTTTTTTTTTTGGTAGTGCCTTTGATTTGTGTGAATGATCTCTAGGAAGATATTTAATGGGTGAAGGATGAGCTAGTTTTTTGGTTCTTGTAGTGTTCATGAACATTTTACTTATTCCATCTTGAGAAGTACTAATGCTGTAAACTCGAGACACAAAATCGTGTCATCTGAGCAATAGCTTGATTATTGGTCCCAACAAGAATCCATGAGGTTATAAATGCTTTGGAATCTACAAGAACCATAGCTATAAATAGGCTAATGTATTGGTGTTATCAGACTATTGTCAATGCTATGTCAGTATAATTGCTACCTTGTTAAAAGATCAGTGTGATCCATCATGGTAACAGTGTATTCTAAAGTGTTGTCACAAAATCACCATAATGTTACACATTTCCCTATGTTACAGGATTTTAGATTACATCAAAGTTGAGACGATAAACCTTATGCCCAATATCCATATGCCCAAAATAATAACGCCAAAATTAAGTACAAACATGCAGACTTCAAAATATTTAATCTCTAAACCACACAAGTGTTAAGTTTAATTAGATTAAAATAACTTGAAATGCATTTTTGAATGTTGACAACTCTACAGTAGTGGTTAATGACAGCACTAAACTAAAACAACCTAAACAACCTACCTGCACTCAGAAAAAACAAAGATCTCCGTTCTCAGCTTGGTAAGATCTAGAGCCCTGGGGCCCATTTCACTAAACATCATAAGTTTAAGTCTGTTACAAGCAGTTATTCTGGGCATGTGTTTTCACGTGTTTGGCGTCTATTTCACGCAGAAAATTACATCATTATGGAAGCTTGAGTTTAAGGACAAAAGAAAATGAAATATGTGTTCTTCAAACTATATTTGTTGACCTATATATATAATACTTAATAAGAATTTTGGTTTAGTCGTAGATTTTCGTTTACGTCCAACCTTAGGCTTACGATGTTTTGTGAAATTGTTCCCTGATGTTAGCATGTTAATACATGAACAAATTTGGTGCATTTTTGGTACTTTGTTATTAACAAGCTAAATATTTGAGTATGATACCCATTTAAAACTAAATTCTAAAATGATCTTTCAAAAGCTAAAAATCAGGGTGTAAGCTGTTGTTCATCAAATGCGAATTAATATTGAGTTTGGCAAAAATATTTCATTATTAAATTTAAATCGCCAAAAAGCTCGTTCGAATTTTTTTTTAAAATTATCTTCCGCTATTTGTTTTTGTGGAGTAATTGTTAATAAATTAAAATGCATAGAGGTTTACAAGTCGGAAATAACAACTTCTAAGTAAACGCGAAACCAGCATTATTAGTCTTGCTATTTGTTATTTGTACATCTATGTTGCGCATGCTTGTTTTGAGCCACTTCCTTCAAAT
>JAECMU010094660.1:0-19272 GCA_016106625.1 Dracogyra subfuscus | reverse complement strand
CAAAAAAAACCACACAAAAAACCAACAAAAAAACACAAAAAACAACAACAACCAAAAAACACACAAACAAAACCAACAAACAAAAAACAACAACCCCAAAATCCAAACAACAACACAAACAACAAACATCCAACAACAAAAACAAACCCCAAACAAAGAAAACAACCTACCAAAATAATATACCAGATCCACATCATTTGTATAATTTGGCTATACAGTTGATGACAGGACATTACCATATTGAGGAAAATAAACTGCATCATCAATCAAATATATAACAACACATTGTAAAATAATTTTAGTTATTGTGTATTTAACTGGAACATTATTGAAAAGGGGTGCTCTCTGATTTCTTTTTGTAGTGTGTGTGTATTAGTAGTTGCTATATAAAATATTTGTTATTGATGCCCATAAAAATTATCAGTGTAGTGGTATTTAGCATCAAACTAGAATTTGTGTTTGTATTACAATGGGAATCTTTGTCTACCTTGTGGTAATCATCCATTTCGTGTGTTTGCTATAGAGATAGCTCTGGCGGAAGTGAGTGATCATATCTGTACAAATCTCCCTTTAGCTCTCAAAAGGCAGACCACTCAGGCTAGCGTTAACTTGAAAGTTCCAATTATAGCATGTTAATTAATTATGATCTATTTCTCATACGTCGAACATGCACACAGACTGCTAGTACAGTGTTTTGAACAATTAAAATATTCATCAATGCGTAGTATTAAAAGTAATAAATAATAATTCGAGCTGGCTGTTATTTTCACCTTAAATATAACAACATGCAAGTTAAGTTTCCGAGGCTGAAATAATTGGTCACCATTGAAAACATCATGTTTGAGAAGGCACCAAGAAAAAAAAAGGTTTATAACTGGCCCCAACTTTCTCTGCATCCACCTGGTATATTCATCCTAGCTGGTCTGACCCACAGTACTAACTAATGATTGCCGGTAGTAGGGGAGTATAGTAGGTGGTTAACAATACCAGAAGTAATGACTAAACACTCCGAAGCTGATGGGAAATGGCAGGTGTGTGATACAGATAGTCACAAGAGAAGAACACCTCTCGAAGTTGGAGAGACAAGGACTGGGATGTGGTAGATAGTGAAAGATGTTACAAGATAGGAGAATTTGCCAGATTGGGATAAATAATTGTGAAATTCAAGAGAGAAAGGAATTGGGGCAGAGAGATTAAACAAATAAAATAAATGGTCCCAACTTGACTTATCCTTGGCACCAGTTGGCCCCTAAACCTCTTATTATTTCAGCCATTGGGTTTCATTTTTAAATGTCGAAAATAGTGGACAAAATATTACTGTTTACTTTTTTAATCGGATCATTGAAATTGTCAGTTTTCTGCTTTGTTTTGTGTCAGTCAAATGTAATGCCCTGTAAACTGTTTTGTGCTTAGTATGGTATAGATAAGTGGTAGGCTTGGAGTTTATGTGGTGGCTGTGTGAACAAAAGGCCTATTGACCTGTTTCACCTCTTTCAGAATCCACCAACTAAGACAGAACAGGAGATACAAGAAGAGGAAGAGCTGCAGCTGGCATTGGCTCTCTCCATAAGTGAAAATGAAAGCAAGAGCAAAAATGTATGTATCATTGTATGAGTGTGTTGATGCTTCCTGGATGTTGTAAATTTATGCATGTTATAGATATAGAGTGGGCCCTTTGTCACTGTTTGTCTTTTTATGTAAAGTTTAGGGTTAGGATTCGAAATGAAATTAGATATTAAATTGATTTAGACTGAAGTTTAAAAAAAGTAAAATAATAATAATGATTTCCATGGAATGCTTACGATTACTTTTACAAACACCAAAATACTTCTTATTATTACTGTACTGTGTTAATATGATCTTGTACAGCATCTCTATAGTTCATAACAAAATGTTAGTACGAAAGGAGTTTAGTGGCAGGTTTTTATGCAGTGGAATTTTGTTTCAAAAGTATGTTTTAAAAACAAGCTACATGTAATTGATATTGTTATCTGGGTAACAGTTTTGAAATATTATAGTATCACCTTTGTTGATTGGACTTTTTATAAATCAGAAGCTAGATATGGTGAAACATTAATGTCTTTTGATTGTGGGAATCTCCCCTCCCTGCCTTACCATCAAATACAGATACTGTTTGGTTTCTGGATTAATATTGTTTTGTTTTTGTACAGTTCCAGTGTAATTGTTTGCTATTTTGTCTTAGATATATAAACTGGCCATTGAATTTTTTATAAAACTGCTGAACAATTCTTTTACTTTATTTGCAGCGTGCAAACTATTCTGGAACTAGTAGTAAGAATGCATCTTATACAACAGAACCAGTGGTAAGTTATGTTATTGTTTTTGATGAATTTAGTGTAGTGCCTTAGGTTTCAGATTGATCTTCTTTAATGAACCTGTTGGCTTATTTACTGTTTTAACTTGGATAAGAATGGTCTTGGTAGTTTGATAACAAATATATATACTCTTCCCCCCAAATTAAAAAAAAAAAAATCGACCCTGTAATAGTAATTTGGAACTCTTTGGAGTCTTTTGTACTTAACCTTTAGACTACTGGATTATTTTTTGACAAAAACCACGTTGAGTGGGTACAAGTTTATAATTTTTACTCACATATATTCACTTAAATGTTTTATAAATACATGAAATAAAGTTCATATATATATCGGTAAGTATTGTTTTCGTGGATTTTGTTTAATTTTTATTAATTTTAGATCAGCTAATGGCGATTAAAATTGGGCAAAAAATAAAAAAAAGTTGCGTTTACTTACGGGCATTTGTGGCCAGCTGTCCAGTATTTATGTCCATTATTCCCGATAACAATTGTTTTCTGACCAGAATTCATATTGCAATATTTGGTGATTTTAGTTGTTGGAAAAACTATCAAATTTATTATCAAATTAGCTGTCACTATCAGCTATCAATCCCTGAAAATGACCGCGACGTGCCACCATTGTTGTCAAGCAAAAATACTTGCCGAAAACCTTTTTTCTTTAATTTTATTTCCGTTTCCGGTAGTGGCCTGTGAAAAACGGCGGGAAATATGAATTGGGAAATGCACTGTATACAGTGTACAGTATGTCAACTGGCATGACGTCGGGCGAGATATCTCGCCTGCAGTACTCAGAAGGTTAAAAACTACTTCGTACTAGCAAAACAAGTTTTTAAGTGTTTTGCGTCAATAATCCAGTTCGGCTTGCCATAAATGTAAAACTGTTTTGAAACCGCAGCAATGTTTTAAAATATTTTTATGTGCAGTTTGCAGTGTATAAATGAAAAGAGCAATACTAGCCTGTACTGGAGTTTGAAATGACATTTTCTTCAGTAACATTTATGAATATGATGGCAGACACTTGTCGCTAAGAAGTGTTCTGGTGCATTGTTAAACAAGCACACTTTTCTGTTTGTTACATGCACGGTTATTTTTGTTTTAGAATGTTCCTACCATAGATACATCAGACATGGATCCAGAGCTGGCGCGTTACCTAAATCGCAATTATTGGGTACAGAGGTCAGAGGGAAATGTGTCAACAACCACACCGTCGGCTCCAGTCGCTACCACTGATCCCAAAACATCTACAGTGAAAATACAGGAGGTAATAACAATTACATGAATCCCAGAAAAACTAATAAACTGACTAAAAGGCATAAATCTTCCTGAGATGGGGATGTTTTTTTACCCTTTGATTAATTATAGAAAATATTCAAAAAATATAATTTTAAACACTTAATTCAAGAAAGCAGATTTCCAGATGTTTAAATTATAGTCTTTGTTTTAATAGATGCAAAGATTATTTCCACTCTGTTAGAAATGTGATGTATTAAGCTCTTATTTGTGGGTTGTATTTTAACAAAGTAAAATTTACAAATTCGAATACATGGGTTCTTTTTACTGCAGCAGCACCATTTGGCAATGCCATACCAGAACGGTGAAGCCGACGACGATCAGGTGCAATTTCTGAATGCACTACAGAGCAGTATTGAGATCTTTGTGAACCGAATGCGGAGCAATTCCCAGCGAGGTCGGAGCATTGCTAACGACTCTTCTGTTCAGTCTCTGTTCACAGTGATTAGTAACATGCACCCACAGCTGCTCAAATACATACAAGAGCAGGAAGATCTTCGAGGTAATATTTATTTACATCCCTGAGGCTTAAGAATCATATTAAAGTTATTAACATTTAGACTACTGGATTAATTTTTAACAAAAAACACGTTGAGTGGATGCAAGTTTAAAATTTTTACTCCTATATATTCACTTGAATGTTTTATAAATACATGAAATAAGTATTATTTTCGTGTGGTTTTTTAATCATTTTTAGATGGTGATTAAAATTAGGCAAAAAATCTAAAAAGTTGCATTTAATTACTGGCATTTGTGGCTAGCTGTCCAGTATTTATGTCCATTATTCCCGATAACAGCGGTTTTCTGACCAGAATGTTTTGTTAAACCTGAACAATATTTGGTGATTTTCGTTGTTGGTAAAACGATCAAATTTATTATCAAATTAGCTGTCACAATCGGCTATCAATCCCTGAAAATGACTGTGATGTGCTGCCATTGTTGTCAAGTGAAAGTACTTGTCAAAAACCACTTTTCAAGGTATTTTCAATTGAAAAAATCAAAACAAAAGCCACCATTTTGAAAAAAAATATTTTTATTTTATTGTATTTCCGTTTTCTGTGAGTATCATGTCCAAAATGGTGAGAAATATTAATTGGGGAATGTACAGTACAAGTTAAGTGCATAGTCCAAGCCTTGCATTAGCATTACAGGCTACATCATGCCATACACACACATTTATTTTTATCAGTATTTTAATTGAATTCATAAATTTCTGTATTACCTAATGTTTTTTTAAATTTGAATGATCATTGAAATAATTTTTAAATTAGCAAGTGTATATTGATGAAATTGACAGTATAAATGTATTTCAACATACATGTCAGTAACCAATGTCATGTAGTTTATATTACTGATAATCATGCATTTACTTATAGGTCATTATGAGAGCCTCCAGGATAAGCTAGCTCAGTTACGAGATGCCCGGGAGGCGCTGGATGCCCTGCGAGAGGAGCATCGTGAAAAAAGACGCAGGGAGATGGAAGAACTAGAACGCCAGAGACAGATTCAGATGGCACAGAAGTTGGAGATCATGCGGCAGAAGAAACATGTTAGTACCACTGTATTGGACCAGATGACATACTATTGTGATCCCTCATTAATTCACATTAGAGAAATGTCCTAGTGTTTTTTAACACAATTACGTGTATGGGAATTCTTAGGTTACACTCTTAATGCACAATGTGTCAATCTAAAAGTAAATGGTACTGATCCTAGGACTCAAATGTAACATAGGCCATGCGGCAAATTGCCCTAGTCACATCAGTCTAAACATATTAACTCTTAACAATACTCTTTATGTATTATATATATATTTAATGTTATTTATGTTCAACATTATCTGTAAGATAGTGATTCAGGGCCCCATCACTAACACTATCAACATTTCTGGGTCAATAATTTTGTTTTTGTTTTTCAAATGCTCTAGTCATATATCTCAATGACCTCAAAATTAAACCATTTCACAGCCAAACTGGTCATGCTTTATTTTGCATGGTACTAACTGGTCATGTTACTCAAACACGACTACTGAGAGTTGTTTTGTTACAAAAACACTTCTTTATTTTGAATGGATGCTGGTGTGTTATATTAGACACGTTGAAGTTTGTCTTGAAGTCCTGCTTTTTGGGCGTAATGTACTAAAAAAAAAATCTCCACTGGTCTAGGATAAATGGCCTTTCTCTCTAATTTGCCAATTTCAAGATGTGTAAATCTTAAGGCAACTTTGGTCTAAATACAACAGGGCAATCTTTATGGAATGCATGACAAAATATGGACAGTGATGTGTGTTGACACTAACATTCATTCATTCTTTATTGACTTTGAGCTAAAAAGCTCATAAGTTACATGAAGAAAATATATAAATCCATAAATACATATCCAACATGTGTGCTTTTGATCTGTCTTGTCATACAGTCCGGCAGCAGGACATAACATTGTAGCCATTATAGCTTTTCCGTCTTGTTTATGCAAGTGCATCATCTTGGGTGCAGTGGTCATAGGATTAATTGCCCTAGCCGGATTCACATTTTATCCCCATTCCTCAAGCCAATGCAATTTGGTGTTCTACGACTTGTATATCAATAACCTACCTATTGGGAAGTACATATGAAATGTTACTTTCTCAACTCTGTCAAAAATAATTATTTGGTAGATACCAAATAGCGAAGTTTAAAATAACAAATATTCTTTTCTTTCAGTGTCATGCCTTGTATAGAATATTTTAATGGTTTGTTTGTTGTGTTGTTAACAGGAATACCTGGAGATGCAGCGACAGCTCGCTCTTCAGCGTCTGCAAGAGCAAGAGCGTGAAATGCATTTAAGACTTGAGCAGCAGAAACAGCTCACTCAGATGAGACAGATGCAGACATATGGCTACCCTCAGGCCATGGCTGGCATGCCACAGGTTAGTAATGTAGAAGAAGAAGAAGGAAATGTTTTATTTAACGATGCACTCAACACATTTTATTTATGGTCAGACATACAGTAAAGGACCATACAGTTATTGAGAGGGGAAACCTGCTGTTGAAACTTCATGGGCTACTCTTTTCGATTAGCAGCAAGGGATCTTTTATATGCACCATCCCACAGACAGGGTAGTACATACCACATTCTTTGATATGCCAGTCATGGTGCACTGGCTATAGCAAGAAGTGGCCCAATAAGCCCACTGACTAGGATTGATCCCAAACTGACTGTGCATTAAGCGACCGCTTTAACACTGGACTACGTCCCGCCCTGGTTAGTAATGTTGTAAAGGCAGGCAACTAAAGATAGTGGCATTGTAAAGCTGCTTCATTGGCATATCACAGGTTAGTGGTCATGTAAAATGTGGTGTCATTATAAAATAAGAGTGGGGTTTCCTAAAGTGTACCTTTTTCTATCCCATTCTCGAATTATTATGTTTTTTAAACATTTGGTTTCTGTTTCTTAATATTTGTGAAATATTTCTTTTAAAACATGTTTGACATTGTTTAATGAAAGCTCCAGAGTCGTTTTAAATTATATATATTCTCTGATAATAACTGATGATATGGCCTTTGAAGAGAATCATATGCACACTTACTGTCTGGTACATTTTAAATTATTACCATTACCATTTTTGTTTTAGGGGTATGGTACACAACCAGGTATGCTGCCACAAGGTATGCCTCCACAAGGTATGCCGCCACAAGGTATGCCTCCGGGACCTCCCCATATGCAGCAGCAAGTGCATGGCTATAGTCCTGCAGGATCAGCAGAAGGATCCCCTATCCATCAAACTGGATATGGTCCAAATCAGCCTGGAACGGGAGTGGGAACACAGGCTGGTGGACATGCAGCTCCCAACCAGCCCATGTATATTCAGTCCTCCACACAAGGCTACAACCAGCTAGGTGTCGGCTACCCAATTCACGCGAGTATGTCGGGAAGTGCAACCAACATCGGAGCAGCACCCAGTGTACAGACAGGACCTACAGGAATGCCCAATTACCAATCTGTAGGGACAGATGGGTCCGTGGCTCCCCCTCCAGTCAGCTATCCAGCCCAACCAAACATGCAATACAGTGACCAGGGACAAACCAGTATGCCACCACAGCAGATGGTACAACAAGGAGGCATGGTTCCAGGGCAGTCTTACTCAGTGCAGCCAGGCATGGAATATCAGTCTTTTAACATGCAAAGTAGGTTACCTGTTTTTCACATAGTGTATACAAGGAACAATATTTGAATATCTTAGGTTACTGAAAGTTGGTTCACGTAAGTTTTACTCCGATAAATAAATATTCAGTTAAATAAACTGTATTTACTTAACCAGTGAGGTACCAAATTCTAAAACACTTGGACAATGTCTCTGTGCAATACTGATGGTCCAAATATATTTTTTAAAATCAACTAATTTCCCATTTGACTATTTGTATGGAACTTTTAATTTTAGAATGTAACTGTTCATCAGATAAACAACTGGCAGTTGGACATGTGAACAGAACAGTTCATGTTAAATATTGTTCTTTGTGTATAAATGTCTTTACCGTTTTCAGAGGTAAATCTTTTTCCAGCTGAATTTGTCATGGACAGGATTTAATACTCAAAAACATGATTTTTATTTTTGTCTACAAATCTGGGGTTACTGAACAGACTGAAAATAATTGAGGTTACTAAATATTACATTTGTAGGCTTCAAAACCTTCACATTACAAGCATTGGATAGGATATTTGTGTTTATAAATTGGGAGAGTCATATATACATTTATCTCAAAACTGTTAATTGAATGAAAAGTTGAATTAAGAAGTAATAATTAAATATATATGTTGTGTATCATTACTTGTCTTCTGTTAACGTTTAGGATGTTTTTTCTGCCACAAATACATTTTCACAGACACTTTTTATTTTTCAGATATGGCTGGTGCTCTACCCCAGAATCAGCCTGTTTATTCGAACTCTCAGCAACAGTTTGTGGGAACATCTGGGCCTTCACCCCAACCCCCTGCTCAGTACATTCCACAACCACAACAGATGCAGGCTCCTACACAACAACAACAACAACAGATGCAGGCTCCAACACAACAACAACAACAACAACCGCCACCATCTGCACAACAACAATCCTCATCTAAGGAAGGAGAACTAATATCCTTTGATTAAAATGTTAACATACAGCCTACAGTGATAATACACTGGATATATAATATATAATCATTAAATATAATCTGGATCATATATATGTATTCTGTAAAACATAATAACTTCTTGTCCAGCATGGTGGTGAGAGGAAAGGTTGGGTTTTTGGTTGTTTTGGATTTTCTTAATCCAAAGTATTGAATGGTGTGACAGTCTGCAGGCAAGCTTATGTATGCATCAGTTATCACAAATACATTTTTATACTTGGAATGTGCAATGTTTGTTGTGAACTAAAGCTTCTGACATTGACAGTCTGTATGCTCCAGTGTAGTGCCTCAAAGTTATCCCTTTTTCATTTTGCATTGTATACTGTTTTGTATCCAAATTCTTTATTTTCAGCTAAACACACTGACAATCCTTTATTATATGTCATTATGTAGATTCTTTCAGAATGCTATAAACTTGTCATAAATGGTTGTTTCTTAACAAATTGTTTTAATACATGTGAATTTCTGTTTGTAAATCACTAAAATGTGGACAACCTTATCAAATGTTGGTGGTTATTTCTTTTATAAAGGTACGGAAAACATTTGGTGTTTTTTATGTCTTGTGTATTTGATAAAAATGATAATTTAATCTGCACTACTCAGTTTTGACTTTCTATGAATGATGTATATATTATTATTTGTGAAAAAATCATAAAAGCTTTATTAAAAATAATTTTTGTTTTAATTCAATATTATATTTCATGGTTTTGTTATGCATTCATAATAAGAACTGATCAAGTTTTTATTTTTATTTTTCATTCTGTCAAATATTTTATGATGAATTAAAGGATTATTAAATATATTAATATTCCCAATGTATATACATATATCCATATTTATCTTCCAATCGGCCAACATTCATGCTTCATTTACATCAGTGTTGCTGTTCATAATATTTCAGAACAAATGCTTTGTTAACTCATTTCACTTGCAACCACTTGCATATGTCAAAATAAATATGGGTGCAATGATATGGATGATACAGTCAAAACCCTATTGTGATATATTGCATTACAACAAACTGTATTGCAATATGTATTGTCGTATAGTTGATGGTATTTAAATTTAATAGTGATGGGTTTTGTTTCTTTTATGAAAGCAGAAAGGGTACACTTTATAATGGACTTTATTAATTTCAGTTGTCATTCTAAATTATTTAGTCCTTTTTTTTATCTACTACTTCAGAATTCAGTGTCTCCCTCTTTGCTGTTAATTATACCCAGCTGTACTGAATATATGTCCTCATTGTATCAGCGGTTGGGGGAAATAAAATTGTCAAACAAACCCACATGTTATCATTGCCCTTAGAAATAAAAAAATTAAAAATTAATAAACAAACTTTTCACTTTTATACAATTTCCTCAGTTCTGATTGGACAACATTTAGGAGATAACCATATGGAGTTTTTAGATTTGCGGGTGTTATTGTCTATTTTATCCTGCAAATGTCATTTTGGACCGAAGGCGTTAGCCTGAGGTCAAAAATGAAACATTTGCGGGCATCAAATAAACAATAACACCCGCAAATCTAAAAACTCCATTTAGTTATGTCCATTGTAAACTGAATAGTGTTTCTAAAGAACTAGCTGTATATTTGGCATTTATTGAACAAAAATACCTGGCTACAATCTTAACTGTAGACCCTTGAATCGGCAACTTCGCCTGTTCCAGTTGCTAATGACGTCACCTTTAATGACATCATTACCTTTCCGGGTGTTATTGTTATTCGATCCCGGAAAAATAATGTAATTAACCAATCACAATACAGAACGCACTCACCGTCAGTTTACAATGAATGTTAACCTTTGATAAACCTCCGAAAATGATGTCATTACGCCAGCTGGGACTTCATTAGGTAAAACAGGTCATAGAAAGGATGCTTGAAGCTAATTTATGTGTATTTTAACTAAATATGGTGTGTCCAGGCACTTGAGCATACAGTTTAGAAAAAGATGATTGGCAAAACTGACTAGCGAAATTTATGAGTTATTGAGACCTTCCCCGAAAAAGTATTGAGGGGGGGAGAAAAAAATGTTGCTTGATTAAGGGGAGGGTCCATCTGCCACAACCCACCCTCTGCACAAGTCTTTGTAATTACATAAAATCTATAGCCCAGTGGTACAGTGCCCGCGGTCGGTCTAGGATCCACATAACCATATGTCCGACACCGATATAACCGTAATTATAATGTGTTGAGTGCGTTGTTAAACAAACTAACAATTATTTTTTTTAATTACATAAAATCTTTTTTTTTATTTTATTTTTTATTTAATTAATTTTTTTATGTACAACTGTCACAAACTGGTCAATATATCAAATGGGATGTCATTACATAAAGTAGATCATGGGAATAACGTTAGATTACGAATTACATGTAGTTTTAACAAATAAGTTGTGCTGTTTGTAATTATAAGAATTGTTAGTAATTTTTAACAAATTTATTTATAACAGTCACAAATTTAATGTTATATCGCATAGCATAGAAAAGCGAATTTATACACTTTGTTAGTTATGCATATATTAATTCGCAAAATATTACAAACAATTCTTATATAAACTAACATTTAAAAGGTGATGTTTACCAAATAGTGATCAAAATAAATAATCATCATGGTGGTGTTTGTGTACAATTTACATAATAGATACATAAAAAAAGAAGAATAAAAGGTATGAATTTTAGCTTGTGTGTGTGTGTGTGTGTATATATATATATATATATATATATATATATATATATATATATATATATATACATGTACATGTACATGTACAAGTATTCAGTACTGGTCCAGAAAATTAATAATGGATGACACTGTTGGTGTGTTTGATAGCTTGACTAATGATTGATAATATCGTCGCTGATTGGATGAATTTGACCTCTCTAAAATAAAAATCTCATTGTTCTCTCCTACCTTTAATTACGAATAGATTTTGTGGAGAAAAAAAACATTCTCATTGACAAGGATTCCACATACTAGATGGTCACTTACATAGATTTCAATAAGATCTTTTAGGACTAAAAGTATACAATTATTTGCTGGCTGCCATTTCATGTCGTTGCTAATTAATATGATTCTTTGAGTTTTGGGTTTGTTTTGCCCATTCCTGTCAAATAAGATGCAAGGAAACAATAATGTGTAAAACTGTATAGAGGTTCTTACCGAACTGATAAAATGTTGCAGTATACCTGTTTACTGCTGTAGCACTAATAAATATATTAAAGAAAATTTACAAACTTTCAATTTAATATGAATATTTTTCATTTATATTTTCTTAAAACGGACTGGTTAATTATCTTTAACTATTCACTATCCTCCAGCATCCTCTCAGCTGTATCCTTAGATAAAATTAGCTTTGTGCTGTTTCTTCATCTTCTTATTTGGTTGTGTTTTAATCATATGGAAATGGAAAAGGATTGACTTTGTGTCAGTATTCAAAATTTTAAAGTTTAATTTTTAGATTATTTCTCAAATGTATTTCTACATAATTTGTTTATTAATATTGTTACAGTTAGCATATTATGATTGGCAGAAATCATTGTTATAATATTGCTGATGTTTTAATGCTTAGATTTTTGTCTGATGCCATGAAATAAAATATTAAAAATTGAATGCCTTATTATTTTTGTATTCATCTTTTTATTCTCATACCCTTGACAGCATACTACCAGAAAATAATTTGTGGGTACATGACAAAAACAAAACAGACCACAAGTGCCCCTACTAGATAATTATGGGTTAGAAATGTTTTGAAATTGACTATTTCATTCATGTTGACAAAATTTAAACGGCAATTCTCTTTGCTATAATCTTTTAAATATAAGTGGCAGGATTTAGCTCAGTCGGTTGAGTGCCCACATAGGTACTTGCATTGCAGGATTCAACCACCTCGGTGGATCCATTCAGCTGATTGTTTTTTTCTCTCATTCCAACCAGTGCACCACAACTGGACAAAGGTCGTGGTATGTGTTCTGTCTGTGGGAAAATACATAAACTGATGGAAAGAAATAAGGGAACACATCAAATTGTAGACCATATTTAATTCACTAGAATGTCTGTAGTGTTGAATGAGCTGCCTATGTGTTCTCAGTCAACTTCTGATGATATGAATTGATTTTTAATGCAGTCATTATTTTCTGTTGCTATCTGTGTGATCCTTTATTTCTTTTCATCGGTATATGAAAGATCCTTTGCCGCATTAGAAAAAATGTAGCAGCTTTCCTCTGACTATAAGTCAGAATTATAAAATGTTTGACTTCCATTAGCCGATTATTAATTAATCGATGTACCCCAGTGGACAAACTTTACATTTAAATAATACAAAACATATCTATTAATTTCTATGATTTTAGGGTACATAATTGTATCCTCTGGCAGAAACCCTGCTTAAAATTTTAGTTTTGGAAATAAGTTTGCAAATATTTACCTTTTATGGGTATTATTTGCATGTATGCCTGGTTCCCGATTTAACACTTAGACATTACTTTATTTCAGTTAATCAGACCAAATGACCAAAATACTCTACCATCAAATATGTAGCAAAAGTTAATTGTTTCAATGTTTTGATCTTCCTTATCTGATGACTGATTAGCATGCCACCTCTTAATGTAATTTTTAAGTATCACCATTTGAAGTTTAACAACATTAAAAGCCATTATATACAACAGTTACCAATGGTATTCAGTAGTATGGGTCACCAATTTTGAGAATTAAAGCTTCAGTATCGCCTATCAATGTAAATTATACTAATTTTAATTAGTGATTGATGAATTAAGTTTGTCATGTATTTTTCTTTAGCTTGAATGATCTGTTTATTCCAAGGTCTAAAGAAATTTATTTAAATGGATTTTTCTGGGAATCTAAAAAATACTATATATCTTACTGGATGAATGTTGTTAGAGAGAAAAGATAAAGGTGATCTATGAATGCAAGTACAAGTTCTGTGATTTTATGTTACAGACTGTGTGTGCAATATATGGTTACTTACATTCAAATTCAGATTCCAAAGATAGCAACTATATTTACTTAATATATAAATTAGTCAATTCCATATAAAGTAGTCTTTGACTCCTGTTATTAATTACTAAGCCATTGTTAAGTGAAGTTTGTTTTGTTTAACGAAACCACTAGAACATTGTTTTATTGATTCATCGGCTATTGAATGTGAAAACAGTCTTAGAGAGGAAACCTATATTTTCCCATTAATAAGCAATGGATCTTTTATATGCACCATCCCACAGATAGGATAGCACTGGCTGGAATGAGATGTAGCCCGGTGATGGATTAATCATAAATGGACAATGCATGAGATGAATGCTTTACCATGGGTTAAGTCCCGTTCGATCATGCTATAGGGGTTGTTCAACAGAAATGTTATGGGGGAAATCGGTGTGTTGTCTGGAGTTGCATAATATTTTGAAAACAAATTATCAAATAAAAATCCAAACAAAATCCATTAGTATTGGTCTTCATAATTTATGTCGGGATAAAGAATGGGAGTGGAGATTTACAAGAGTTAAGGAATTTTAAGGAGGGTAAGTGATTTTGGTGATACATGAAACAAGTTATTTATTTATATAAAAATAAAAAGGTAGTGCGCCGCCCGGGAATCGAACCCGGGTCGCAAGAATGGGAATCTTGCATGATACCACTACACCAGCGGCGCCATCTTGTCAGAAAGTTGAGAAAATATGTATAAATATAGTAATGGTTTAATAACATTATTACAGTGCCATTTTATAAAATAATCTTTTTGTTTCAGTAGTTAATATATTTTTAGAATTCTTTCACACTTACAGATAACCATAAGTAATGCAACAATTTGTTACGAATTGATCCTACTTTCTGTAAGAGTACCAAATTATTTCATTTGTTTTGGCACCTGGCAGGTAGGCCTAGATTGTAGTCTACTTGTTAAAGATAATAAAATGTGTATAAAATATTCACAACTAAGTTTGGATAATTTAACATAACTAATAACGGTTAATTTACAGATGTCCTAATAGCCTACCAGTCCAAGGAGGATCCAAATAATAGTAGGCCTAAATGGGGGGAAAAAAGAACCCTCGCTACTGTTTCTACTTATAGGGCCTATATCCTTTCGATTTGATCTTGTGCAGAGATATGATTTGAAATACGGTTATATAATATTGCTATTTAATCCTTTTATAACAGTTTTGACGACTACCCCCCACCACACACCCCCCCAAAAAAGAGAAAAAAAAGTGTCAAACACCCATGGCCATTATGATTTAGCAATCCTATTTGTGGGGGACTTTTATGTCTACGACAGGTCAACACAGTTTCAAACGGGTTATCATATTGAGTGAATGATTGAGTGGGGTCCCAACTGATTGATTGAATGACTGATACATTGTAACATTGTGAATGACTGATACATTGTAACATTGCACGATTGATTGCTCGATTGGTTGAGCACGGACGGTGGATGCGTGGATAATTGCTTATTATTATATTATAACCTTAAGAATAATTATTTAAAAGTATTTTTTTTTTTACAAAACTAATAATAGTTATTTAAAATTTATTTTAGATTGATTGAACTAGAGATCTACCAGTAATATGCCTCACGGTGAAGGGAAGTAGTATCTGCAGCGCAGACGAATGCGCAAAAGCAAGGCAGACGACAAGGAATGTATGCATTGTCGAGGGGACCAAGTAAAATTGCTGCAAGTACTCGCAGAGGTAAGGTTAAAACAACGATAGTGAAGTCTTATTTGAACCAATAATGAAGATCTCACCGTCATTTTAAAGGATTTTTTTCAGCGGTCATTTTTATGCACATTTTTTTATTTTTTCAGGTCCCCCGAAGCCGATAGAAAGCCTCGAAAATAGGGAAAACACGGGGTTGAGAGCTCCTGGCGAGCCCGCTATGAGGTATTTACCGGAAGTCAAAATATATTAGTAATATTTGCTATTTAAAACTGTCAGAATCGTTGAAATTTACATTTTGACAGTGGATCAAATGTTAATAAAAACAAGCCCAAACATGTACGATCATTGCCAAAACAAAACCACGTGGAAATCGCAGAAGTGTAGGATATTGGAAGGTCATGCATTGCTGATGAAACTTGAACCTTTTGTTCACTGTTCAGGCTTCAGGTGGCTTATCCGGAAAATAGCATTGTCCTTAAAAATGTTTTTTATAAAATATTAAGATGGATAGCAAAAACTAAAATCGAGTATCAACATCCTATTCCAATCTTCTCAGAGCCCCCCCCCCAAAAAATAAATAAATAAAATAAAAATAAAAATCCCAACAAACAAAAAATCCCCAAAAATTTCTTTTGTTCGAGGAAATAAAAATAGGACCTTTAAACTTACAAGTTACTGTTCTGGTTATATTTTATTTTCATAAAGGTTGACAACAGGACATTGTGGAATGAAATACCAGTCTGCGAATTTAACAATAGAAATTTTATGACTTCTCCCTTTCCAGTTTGATAAAAATAGGTGTGAAGAGAATGTTTATTGGTATATTTTGTATTGTTTTGTTATGTTCGATGGTCATTTTGAAAAGTTCTGAATTATACACTTTCTTTTAATCATAATTTGGTATATCGTTTTAAAATACAATTATGCATGTATGTAATAAAATTCAAGTAAAACAATTGAATATTGTCATTAGCAATGTTATTAAGTAACCAATGATTAATGCATGTTGTTAGTTAAAATTAAAAGTAATAATTTGTATTTTCTGATGTTACTGAAATGAATGATATAATATGTCCTAGAACCAAACAATGCTTGACTGCAAACAGCAGGACATGCATTGATGTAGCCTACAGTATTGTGCAACAGTAACATAACAGATCAACAAGGTGTTAAATAAGTTCTGCCACTAAATAAGTTGGCATCTGTTGTGTGAATTTGTTTTTGAAGTTGAATTAGGTCCAGTATATTACAGCAACTACTGCTAATAACTTGGCAACTTTTGACAGATTTTCACTGAGCCTGTGTAATTAAAAAAATTATAATTCACCTCTAGTACTAGTAGAGTGCTCGTTTGAAAAGTGCAATGGTCACAGGATTGATTGTGTTTATAATATATTCAGGTTTTTCTGTTAAACCAGTGTCCCACAACTGGTACATAAAAGGCCATGACATGTACTGTCTTGTCGATGGGAAAAGTGCATACAAAACATCAATTGCTGTATTATTGATAGGGGTAGCAATTGTTTCCTCTTTCAATCAATGAAATGTTGAAATAATCATATATTAAGATATTAAATAGCCATCATTTTTCTTTACTTTCTTTCTTGCAACCAAGCAGGGGTTCAAAAATCCCATCGCTCGACGCCCGTGCCAAGTGGAATTTTCATGTCGGGCAAGTAATTATGTTAACTGCATATGCCTGATGACAAGTGTCTAATGTAATACTTAAAACTTTTTTTAAATTTTGTTACACATCCGAGCATTTACATAGCTCTAAACCCTAACCTTAAATACTGAAATGATTGGAACTCTTGCTATTGTGCTGTGAAATGAACGGGTGCGTAAAGCAAGTTTATAATTTACGAGTTCACTTGAACACAGCATACATGTTATGAACTGTATTTTTATAAAAGTTGCAAGACATTTTAATTTAGATATAATAAACCTTTTTTGGGGGGGGTGGGGTTCCGGTACTTTGCAAATGTAAATCTACGTTCGGGCAAAATAAACAGGTACAGTGAAGTTATATTTCATTAGCCCTACGTCATATTGTGATGGTGCGATGCCCATTAAGCACACATGAATATATTCTCTTTTATTAAGTTTTATTAATAGTTTTTAACAAATAAATTATGCTCAATAACTTAAAAATACAAGGCTGCAATCGATGTACACCCCTTCCCGGCTTTTTGTTTCCCAAAACTTTCTACGTGAGACTTTTCTCAGAACAGAGTAAAAACACCCCAGAGACATGTTTTGGGGCAAAAAATGTTAAATAATATACACACAATAATGACAAAAAATCCCTAAATATTTTTTAACAAATGCTAGCCATAAAAAAAAATGGCTCACGAGTGGAAAGGGATCTCACCACTAAGGGCTAAGGCATGGTCAACACAATAATTATAAACATGTGGACACGACCAAACAAAGTTTAAATCAACAAATGGACACTGTTTAAAAAAATAAAGTTTAAATCAACAAATAGAGAAGACAGTTGATACTACAGGACAGATATATACATTTAGTACTTCCTGGGTAAATGTTGTCACCTATTAGCAATTAAATCAATTACTTCCAAGATTATTACACTATTAAGCACTGTATTTAATTAAATTAAATAGGAGTAACACAATTGGTTATCTTAAAAAGTATGGGCAAGTGGAAAAATAAATGGGGCAAGTGAATATCTGATTGGCACTTGCCCTTTGGCAAGTAATTTTTTTGAAAAATGTTGAACCCCTGCCAAGTATAAAAATAGCCATGGTTACACACAATAGGTGTAGTTTAAAACCTATTGAGGTGTAGTTAAATAGATATTCCTTTCCTATCTAGTTAATATCCCTGTCATTGTGTCAATAAATATTTAGTTATTATCAACACACTAACAGGCTTTGACCTTGAGTTTTTTCATTGGTAGCCCACCGGGCTTCCAGGTTATAAAATCTAGTAGCCTTTATTAAAAATTGGTAGCCCACAAATTTAAAAGAAAAGAAAGAGAAAAAATAAAATAATTTATTTTTATTTAAATGTTTAGGACGGGTTTTGTAAATAATGAACATTATACTGTGAAATATACACTTATTATTATAACCCTTAATTTAAAGTCTTTAGTTTAAATCATTGAACAGAATCTGGAAGAAATACTCAAAACTACGACATTAATATGTGATAGAATGAAGTGTCTCGTATGTGGCATTATAATATTGTGTAAGCCTTCATTACGAGATTAGGCCTAAATAATAATAATAATACCTACCTACCCACATTTGAAACTACTGGTCAGAAATGGACAAAATAAATAATTTTAAGAATGGCCTTAAAGAGGAGTAAATATAGTATGGGAAACAAATCTAACCACCACCACCAAACACAGGGCTCGCGCTGCCGTTCGCCAAAGTCGCCAATGGCGAAAAATAAAAAACATTGGCGAAAGAATTTCCGATTTGGCGAAAAAATTGGCGAAAGATTTATTCCGTTGTTGAATTTTAGGTCTAACCAAACTGTTAACCAGTTTTGTTCAGTTGATCCACCTCGCGTTGTGAATAAGCGTTATTTGCATGTCCACGTGGCCAGTCTATTTTTTCAGTAGCTGCTTGTTGTAAAGCTAGAAAATGCGATTAAATAAAATGAAATACTGTTTAACTTAAAAAATATTTGCGAACAAATTTTCAGTTTGCGAAAGACTTCTATGCTAACATTTGTAACCGATTCTGTGGATTGCTCCGCCTAGCTGATACATTTGGTCCACGTGATCAGTCTATTTTTCCCCGGTGATTGTTGTAAACAGAAATAATAAAAATAAAAAACAAATCAGTGAAAAATA
>JAECMU010094658.1:3769-13769 GCA_016106625.1 Dracogyra subfuscus | reverse complement strand
GGGCCATGCTGCCCGCTATTTAATAAATCAGTGGTTTCGTTAAACAAAACAAAACAATGTGATATTAAAAGGCTGCATTAGAAATGTCAAATATGTAATCAGATTGGTGGAGAGGATGAATATCACTTTATTTTGAAATTTTCATTGTACATGCATTAACGTTCCAATATTTATTAAGAAATGTCACCAACGCAATCCATCTGTTTTATATACTTGTGCAGTTTTTGTCTGTTCATAATAGAAAAGAATTATGTAACATTGAAAAATAACTTTAAAATGCTTTATGCGTACTTCTTAACATAATGTATTTAGTTGTTCATCCCTTAATTATATGCACCACTTGTCAAGTGCTATTGAATTGTATGTGTAAAGTATGCCTACGAGCTGAAACGCTTAAGGCTAATAAACTATACTGTACCTCTACTCAAAATCATCATGAACTTAATATAATACTATTATACATGTTCTAATAAGCATGTACTTGTAGAATATGTATACCATTATATTATATACCTGTAAGCATATGAACATCTGCACTGGTATGGATACCATTATAAAATTTATATTATATACATATGAACATCTGCACTGGTATGGATACCATTATATTATATACATATGTACTGGTATAGATACCATTATATTACTAGTATATACATATGAACATATGTACTGGTAGAGATACCATTATATTATGTACATATGAACATATGCACTGGTATAGATACCATTATATTATAAACATATGGACATATGCACTGGTATGGATACCGTTATATTATATACATATGAACATATGCACTGGTAGAGATACCGTTATATTATATACATATGAACATATGCACTGGTAGAGATAATGTTATATTATATACATATGAACATATGTACTGGTAGAGATACCGTTATATTATATACACATGCACTGGTAGAGATACCATTATATACATATGAACATATACACTGGTAGAGATACTGTTATGCGGGCAGCATAGCCCAGTGGTACAGTGCCCGCCTGATGCGCGGTCGGTCTAGGATCGATCCCCGTCAGCTAACCACTGGGGTTTTTCTCGACATAACCATATGTCCGACGCCGATATAACCGTAATTATAATGTGTTGAGTGCGTCATTAAACAAACCACAAAAACAAAAAAAAAATACTGTTATATTATATACATATGAACATATGCACTGGTAAAGATACTGTTATATTATATACATATGAACATATGCACTGGTAGAGATACCGTTATATTATATACACATGCACTGGTAGAGATACCGTTATATTATATACATATGAACATATGCACTGGTAGAGATACCATTAGTATGCACGGCTCAAAATTATAGAATGGGAAGCAATCAATGTTTCTTAGATTTCTAGATGAAAGTAAATACCAAAAATTGAGAAGCACTTCTAGAAATTGGTCTCAAAACTTAAGTGCTCAAACATTCAAGACTTATCGATATACTAGTATCTGAAATGTTGTTAAAATTAAGATAAAATGCAAAAGCTGCTCGATAAGATAATTATCAAAAAGCATTTTGAGCAACATTTGATGCCTGCCCCACGACAATTATGAGTTTTGTTGTGTATTCATTATGTACTATGATATCAAGTGTTTGTTTACTGTTTTTGCCATTTTGTGTTATTCATATCAAAATAAACCCTAAATCTTGTTGTACCATCATTATGTACTATGATATCAAGTGTTTGTTTACTGTTTTTGCCATTTTGTGTTATTCATATCAAAATAAACCCTAAACCTTGTTGTACCATCATTATGTACTATGATATCAAGTGTTTGTTTTACTGTTTTTGCCATTTTGTGTTATTCATATCAAAATAAATGATTTGAATTGAATTAGTATTTGTTTTAACTTTTGGTATTAACTCACTACTCAAGGAAACTGACTTCTACACAACTGTTTATTGATGCATTGATGTAAGTAGGATTTTGTACTGGGGAGCTTAAAAAACCCAGAAGGATATATGGGTTATGCATACCATTTTACTTTAAATTTCCCATTAAAACATAGTGTTATGTAAATAAAGACAATAATAAACAAATCAAAACAAGATAATAAAATGTATCATTTGTATGAAGTGACTGTCAACTCTGAACATCTTAAAAATGTATTTATTTGTGATCTGGACTATAATTATTTTAGCGTAGAAACAGCAAATAATAAAACCACAGACAACTCTGCCTGTTTAAGAGCATAATATTAATGTGTGGACCCTAAAATATAGTGCTCTAAAAGTCAAGTGTTGGCAGATGAATGCAATTTCGATTTGTTTTGGGGGTAAGAGAAAGCATGCTATCTTGGTCAATGTTTTTTGTGAAAAATGTCCAGATATTGTGTTGTGAAAAATATATATATAAAAATTATAATCAAGATGACTTGTATGTATTTTTGCTTCTACATTTAGATATTTTTTCCATATTAAAATTCTGAATCTGTTTCGGTATTGTTGGTATCACTGTAACACCGTTTTAAAATCATGGAAATAAGTGACACTAAGAATATTCTTTTTTAAAAAGTCTTCTTTCTTTTATTCCTTAAAGATTTTTATTTTTTATCGAAGCATCTTCAGGACAATTTTCTTCCTAGGTCGTTTTAAAATCTGTGGCATGTGCGGTCCTGAATGGTGAAGTGCATATAAAAAGATCCCTTATTGCTAATGGAAAAATGTAACTGGCTTCCTGTAAAAGGCCTATCCTGAGTTTGCTGTATTGTAAGCTATATTCAATTAATACAATTTTGCAATAACTGGTATTTCATATTAAATAGATTTTTTCTTGTTTAGAATATCGGTGTCTGTATATTCAAGGTGTTTTTGATCATACCAATATTTGTAAGTTGCTAAAACTGGAAAAGGTATCCCCGTAAGTTTGTACGCATGAAAAAATATATATTACGAAGTAAAATGAAAAATAACTTCCATTAACATTAGTACACAACCACAAATATATTGGATATACAGACACTGGTATTTTAAATAAGAGTATTTAATATGTAACTACAGTTGACTGAAAGCAGGCACTGTGGAGGACTGCCATTCCCAAGAAATCTGTAACATTTACGTTTTATCTTTCCTGCACAGCTTGTAGGGGACAGCCACTGACCTTGGCATCAAATACCCTTTTTTCCGTTGTGAAAAATACTGCACCAGTGCTGCCAAGCACACATTTGGCATGAGACTTGCAAATTTGAATGTTGTGTAACACATTTTAAACATTATAGCAAACAAATTAAAATTATACAGATTTTTTTGTTGTTCAATTTTGATCTCGACAACCGATAAACAAGCCTGCAGCTGCTGGCCGGCCCAGTTTTGCATCATCAGGCATTAAAATCATATAATAGGTATCCACGTTGTTTATTGGTCAGATTCTCGAACTGTGACCAATTGTCGGTGTGCTTATTTTCCACCCTGATTTATTCAGATTCACGATGTTAGACTCCGACCAGACAAAATCTCACTCCTGGCAAAAGTTCAAAATTGAGAGCTCCGCTACACACATGCATCTGCTACATATTGTCACAAACGAGGTCCAGCACTGGTGATAGGATACATACAATTGACACATACATGCATGTAGTCAAACCGCAGTCACACAAGGGAGTAGATACATATGGCCACATATTATATATATATATATTTTTTTTTTTGGTTTGTTTAACGATGCACTCAACACATTTTAATGACGGTTATATCGGCGTTGGACATATGTTTATGTCGAGAAAAAACCCCAGTGGTCCGCTGACGGGGATCGATCCTAGACTGACCGCGCATCAGGCGGGCACTGTACCACTGGGCCACGCTGCCCGCTACATATTATAGTCTTTAAAACATTTATTGTTTCTCGTCTCACCGTCTGTACTGCTAATCAATGGATGCATGCTTCACAGTTGACTATAAATTTTGACGGTGTCTTTTAGAAATAATGCAAATGGAATGTATTCAATTAACCGTTCTCAACAAAGTTTTTTTTTTTCTCCCCCCATTTAATTTATTCCTACATTGTGCTTCATGCGGTTTGTCATAGTAAGTGAATCTACAAATGTCAAGCATAGACTGCCCAGAGGCAATTAGATGCATGTCAGTCATACTTTCTTAATTGATGGTCGGGACTGAATGGGTATTAGTATTCCTGAAGGTGTGAAGATCAGTTATTTGCTGCACCTTATCGCTGTTATTAAAATACTGTTTAAAATAGTAAAACTTTAATGTGGCATCTCGTTACAGGCATTTGAGCAATTTGGGATCTGATTTAGGTGGCCATTGGCCACATTAGACAGGTGACCACTTATTACAGGTGCATTTAAATTATAAATCGTTTGGGAGGAAAAAAGTGGTCGCTTACGGCAAGTGACCGCTGAGTACAGGTGGCTGCTAAGACAGGTTTGAATGTATGTATGCACAAAACTAGTCGATAGCTTAAAAAACAACAACACAAAAACAAACTGAGGTGAAATGCAACAAGTGTCTCATTTATTAAACAACACATGACAATAATGAATCATGATGTCCTCATTCATGGACTAAATTTTAAGGACTAGTGCTTTATATATAAATATAATTTTACAATAGAAATGATTTATTTACAATGTAGACTGCATGTGAAAAAGGGCTACCATACATAGTCCAAAAATAAGTCGGTTGAAATTGCAAACATTGGTTAATGACTGAATAATTTAATGACAAAGATGAGTCACTTACAAATGATAAAATGTACAATGTTATACAAAGACCAACACAGTGATACTCATTTTGATCACTTTCTGCACATTGCTAAACTTTTCTAATGAGCTATATACTGATCAGTTATGCAGTGACAAACAGTTAAATGCTAATATGTAATGTATATGTACATCCAAAATAATTGTTTCTCTTGATCAGTTTTGATAAATAACACTATTTTACCATGCAATTATACTTCCACCCTATCTGATAATCTGAAGCGTTACGCCTAAAAGGTGTATTCATTTCACTTTCTTCATATATATATAGTACTGTTGTAGTAAAATTACTGTAGAAATTAAAATACTGTGATTTTGGAGAAAGGTTTAGCTGACCCCATACCCAGTACTCTTAATAACTAAGACAAGTGTAAATGTTCTGTACACAACATGATAATACATCTACGAAATTACAAATGCAGGTTATAAATCAATATAATTTTAACACAATCATGTTCAGGGGTAACATTGTGCATTCTTAATTAGTCGGAGAAGTTTTTATTGTCCTCTCCCCGACAATTTTAAGATTGCAATTTCTGGTACACTGCCAGGTTTTTAAAAAAAACTGAGTCTTGACTAATATTTATTAACGTAAGCGTGTTCTACGCAGATGATGTCATCATCTGAACCTGACGATCATCCAGCACACGATGAAGACGCAGATGCAGAAGAGGATCATGTAGAGCCAGATCTTCCAGTGACCTGCTCGTGTCAGCTTTTGGAGGCGGCCCATCGTCGTCTGCAGCAGGTTACCTGAGGTGTCGAAGTCATCATCCTGAAATCAGTATTAGCAACATATAGGATCATTACAGCATCATTAAAATATTTTTAATTTTTTTTAATGACGCACTCAACACATTATTATATGGTTATATCGGCGTCGGACATATCGTTATGTCGAGAAAAAAAACAGTGGTTAGCTGACGGGGATCGATCCTAGACCGACCACGCATCAGGCGGGCACTGTACCACTGGGCCATTCATTAAAATATGGATTTCACAATAATAATACATAATGTATCAAATTCATCATCCTGAAAACAATCTACCATTAACATATACAATACCACAATATCAATAAGATGTAATCACCACAATAATAATATTTGTCGAAATCATCATCCTGCAAACAATCAACCATTAACATATATGATCATTAAAATAACATTAAGACATGATCACCACAATATACAGTAAAACCAGTCTAAACCAAACCTTCAACTAAGCAAATTCCTGTCAAAACTGACCAAGTTTTATGGTCGTGAATTTTTTTAATTCTAAAATGCAACCCTCTAAGTACCAGATTCGGTCTAAATTGGTGTGATTAGGTTTAGACCGGTTTCAATGTAGTCCTACACCATTAAGACATGATCACCACACTACCTATCATTAAAAAAACCTTTATATAATCAGGCCATAATATTATTAAGATATAATCTCCACAATATCATAAGATGTGTTCGTCACAATATCATTAACACATGATCAAATAACAGTTTGGAAACATAATTTTAGACAATAACCCTCTTCCCATAATTAATTATTTTATCATTATTATGAATTTCATCCCTGCCTAAATCATTGTGTTGCAGTTAAACATGCATAAGAATAACTTTAAAATATCAAATATTAAACAGTTATCCTTTACCTAGATAAATCCTAAAAGCCTCTGCCAACATCACATTTTAAATTACTTACCATTCCTGTTAACAATTGATTTTGAGCTCGTACTTCTGTGCCAATATCTATAGTGAGCTGAAACAGTATTTAAACATGATAAGAGTTATGGCATAATAAACAAGATATATTAACTTAAATTTGTTTGAGGTACCTAAAATGGGTCTGTTTTTAATAAATTTGCACAATGCACCAATGATTAATGCTTATAGTCCAAAGGTTATAGCCAAACTTTGTAATCAATCAAAGAATTGTTATATTTAACAAATGAAATGAGGCACAAAATGTGTTGTATAATACTTGATGATCAAAATAGTTTGCAGAACACTATCTTTACAGTATTTTTAATATTTATGTACATGTATAATACATCATCAACTTTTGCTTTCTTCAAATAATTTCTACTTCATTTCTTTTAGATGTTAACATTTCTCAAATTTTATACTCATGAATCTAGATTACAAACTGCTTGGTGAAAAACTGTTTGTTCAGTAAAATATTATGTCATGTAATTAATATCTATGGCAGTTACAAATTAATGCAATTATTAAGCAATTCTGTCTTAAAAATGGCAGAGATTAAAGATTTGTAGACTGCATAACTGATGATATTCGTTGTTATTCCAAGCATACAGGGGTGAAATGTGGCCCAGTAGTAAATCACTCACCTGATGATCCCAGTCAATGTGCCCACTAGGCTATTTCTTGTTCCAGCCAGTATACCACAACTGGTATATCAAAGGCCATGGTATGTGCCATCCTGTCTATGGGATGGTGCATATAAAAGATATTTTACAACTATACTAATGGAAAAATGTAGTAGGATTCCTCTAACTGTCAAATTTACTAAATGTTTGATATCCAATAGCCGATCATTAATAAATCAATGTGCTCTCGTGGTGTCATTAAACAAAACAATTTTAAAGCATATAATTTTATCAAAATTATAGTAACTTCTTTTTGTATTTTAGTAAAATATATTCAACTTCAAGAAACCGTCCTGAATATGATGCCAATGTTAAAGATATCCCGAAACTTAACTTAAATGGCGACATTTCAATAAATAAATGTCTTATTTAACAACACACTCAACACATTTTATTTACTGTTATAAATATGGCATCAGACATATGGTTAAAGACCACACAGATACTGAGAGAGGAAACCCATTGTTGCCACTTTGTGGGTAACTCTTTTCGATCAGCAGCAAATAATATTTTATTTGCACCACCCCACAGACAGCGTAACACATAGCATGACCTTTGAAATACCAGTCGTGGTGCATTGGCTGGCACGACAAATAACCCATTGGGCCCACCGACGGGGATCGATCCCAGACCGACTGCACATCGAGCGAGCATTTTACCACTGGGCTACATCCCGCCCCGGGAGACTTTTCAAAGACAAAAAATAACATTAAATAAACATTCTGTTTTGAATATACCAAAATTGTTTTGTATATATATATTCACCATTTCAATGTTTTTAGGTTGTTCTAATTGTTAAATGTTGTGAGTGGAGTTAAGGTAGACAAAACAACAAAAGACTGATGGTTCTAGCAGTTACTGAGTATTTAAGGCTGTACTGGTGTGTAGTGATCTCTGAAACTAGCAGTAAATCACAACACCATGCTGAGGGGAATTGTTTTTTTTGTTTTTTTAACGACGCACTCAACACATTGTAATTACGGTTATATCGGCGTCGGACATATGGTTATGTCGAGAAAAAACCCCAGTGGGTTAGCTGACGGGGATCGATCCTAGACCGACCGCGCATCTGGCGGGCACTGTACCACTGGGCTATGCTGCCCGCCGAGGGGAAAAAAGTCTTTGGACTACAAGAAATTCTGGCAGGATAACAAACTTTTACTGGTATTACTATTGGTCTGACAGACTAGTATTATACTATTTATAGTAGTAAAATATTGTTCATTTCTGCATCCCTGATCTAAGTTAAAAGATAAAGTTTGTTTTGTTTAACGACACCACTAGATTTATTGATCACTGGCTATTGAATATCAAACATTTAGTAATATTTACATATATAGTCAGACTAAGTTAGAGACGAACCTGCTAAATTTGTTCATTAGTAGCAATGGATCTTTTATATATACACTATCCCAGACAGGATAGCACATACCACGTGTACTGGCTAGAAGAGAAATAGCCCAATGGGTCCATTGATGGGGATCGATCTTAGACCGCACATCAAGTGAACACTATTACGCATGTACCGGTATGTACAAGTTACAACCCATCCTCCCTGGTCTACGATGCAGTATGATCCCAGTTTTCCATTACGATTATTTAACCCGATTATGCATCATAACACTGATACTTACAGATTTCAGAGCCTTCACTTTTCCTGTGAGGGCCTCCTCAAGTCTTTCATTGTCCTCCTCCACAACCTGGGTTTGAGGCCGATAGCCCACTTCATTTCCTAAAATATGGCATCATAATGAGTGTTATACCTTAATGCACGTCATGTTACATTACGTCATATCGATCCACCCATCTTGAGGAGTATTCCATAAGCAAGTATGTATTTTGCCCCATGCAATTTCAGTGAAGTCGATATCAGCGATATCATTATAGTCTTGTATTTGAAGTCAGTGTCACAGTAAAGGAGTCTCTTTTTTTTTTTTTTACGATTTTTGTCTGAACCAAAAATTTGGAAAATCAAACACAAATTTGGGGAAATCTAACAATAATTAAAGATAGGAGAGTAATTTATCTGGTTTGGACTTTAAAAGAGTATGTTAAAGCCTAACCCTTACAAACTTACCACAAGTAAATTGAACCCCACTGACCAAAATGCCTAGGGGGCAACAGTTGGATATTTTACCACTGTTAGTTATCACAAATAGAAATAAAAATAACAAAATGTGGCTCAAGCAAAAAATTGGATGATGGATCTTTAAAAGTTTCAACTTAAATCAATTTTCTTAATTAATATATTTACAGTATTACTATTAATAGTATTACTATTAATAATAGTATAACAATTACGAGCATAAAACTACTTGTACTACCTATATGAGCTCGCCTCATCCTAGAACATATGTATTTAGACGATTAGTTTCTGAGCCAATTATTTGAGAACAAAACCTAAATATAACCAATATGTCAAGTTGTCAAAATGAAAACAAACACGTGTGCTTTTTGACGCGACATCTACTTCCTGATGACGCGTTTTGGGGAGATAACTCCTCTTAGCTATGGATTCGTTTCTGTTAATTTGGTCTAAACTTCATTAGCCCTCCCCCCCCCCCCTCCCAATAAATCAAGAAAATGTGTTAAATGCACATTATGTTTTGACTGCATGTGATGATAAATAGTATTTTGTCGTCATTAACATAATTCACGCTGGTGCGTTGCGATCGACTACGTGTTTCAAACAAGAGTTATACCCCTTTAATCATTTTATCACGGACACTTTTAGGTTGTACTATACCAAATACGATCCCATGGTACCGTTTGTGCTTAAAAAACACTATGCAATACATCAACCAAATTATGACCCATAAATATCAGTACTACAAACCCTACTTCAAAGTATTAACTGAAGCAAATTG
>JAECMU010094649.1:0-35361 GCA_016106625.1 Dracogyra subfuscus | reverse complement strand
GTTATGGGGTACAAAGTAAACTTGGTTTGCATAAAGCAGTATCCTTGTGTTAAAAAGCACTAGCCCTGGACATCAGTTTAGCAGATTTGTTGACTTCTGATTTTTATTAGTTTAGTCTCCAACAGCAGAATGATAACAAATGTAAGTCAAGCTCTTGAATGGTAGACTGATTGGGTTAACCTGGACAATATTGTATCAATGAGCATTTTTTAAATTTAACATATTTTTTAAATATAAACATATTTAATTGTATTATTGCTTAATTATTATTATTTTCTTCTTATTATTATTTTTTTAATCAAAGCCTTGAAAGGGTTGGGGATTTTTTTTTTTGGGGGGGGTGAACTCAATCTAATTAAAATTAGCTCCACTATTACATGTGGATCTAACAGCAACCAGTTGGGGCTCATGTCCACCAATCAAAACCTTACTTATGGAATCATGCCAGTGATTTAAAAATAATTTTAAAACATTCTGAAATACCCTGAGTATACAACATGTTTTGTGTGAATTACAAATGCCTTATTTAGACCAGTAGAACTAATTTTAATCAGATTGCTAACAGCACTGTGTTTACTACTATGTCCAGGTAACATTTCGTCTGTAAATAATAATTTAAATATTGACCAATCACACTTCTCCATTTATAATATTATTTGGGAGTATACAGATTCTAAAAATATCGGGCGAGTCTATTTTAGTGGCCTCAGTACAGCGAACCATACCAATATGTACGGGATTGGTTATCAGTCTTCAATTTTAATTACAAATTATTTAATTATTTAAAAAAAAAAAAAAAAAAAAAAAAAATCAGTCTTCAGTTTTATATTACAAATTATTTATTTTATAAAATAAAACATGTTTTAAGGCATTTATAATTCACATGAAACATGTCGTATACCCGCAGGATAATTGGAATTGTTTTCAAATTATTTTCACTGGCATGATTCTAGTAAGGTTTTGATTGGTGGACAGGACTGTCAGGAGCTCCAACTGGCTGTTGATAGATCCACATGTAATAGTGGAGCTAATTTTAATTAGATTGTGTGAACTGAACAAGATTTAGATGTCGACAACACTCAAATGGAATTTTATATCTATATTAATATCCATTGTATTAACTTGGGTTGAGAGGTAACTATTAAAAACGGGTATACATAATTTATAATGAACACCATATGTGCCACGACAATGTATCATAACGAAAACAGATCCTGACACTGCATAAGATGAAGACAATATATTTTTTAATCGATAAAAAAATCCAGAATAAATAAAAACATACTTCAACTATTGCTTTCATAACTAATTTATCTCCAACGGAATCGTTTGCATCTGGTGGTGCATCAGGATCATCAGCAAACGCTAATGCTAATATAACTAAACACGTCCACACTACCCTGGGCGCAGCCATCTTTATTGTTTAGCCTAGCACTGGCCCCGACCTGCAGAGTTAACCAATGAAACCATTATTACGTCATAATACTTGTTATTACACGTGTGCTTCGTATGATTATTATTAACTCGGTTATGTTGAACCACATGGATAATAAATAGGCTTCTTTGGTTAAATACACGTATCTTATATAGTTTATATCAAACATATTTCACGTACAATATTTTATTAAATTTATTCTGTGTAAAAATAAAAATAAAATTATTTACAAGGAAAATTATTTTGGAAGATAAATAAACATGGTAATAACTGGCAGCGAGTTAATTATTCTAGTGGGGTTTTATTTGGGGTTTTTTAACGACGCACTCAACACATTAGAATTACGGTTACGTCGGCGTCGGACATATGGCTATGTCGAGAAAAATCCCCAGTGGTTAGCTGACGGGGATCGATTCTAGACCGACCGCGCATCAGGCGGGCACTGTACCACTGGGCTATGCTGCCCACTTAGGAGAACAAAGTATAATAATAAAATAATAAAGTGTGTGTTTGTGTGTTTTGTTTAACGACGCACTCAACACATTATAACTACGGTTATATCGGCGTCGGACATATAGTTATGTCGAGAAAAAAACCCAGTGGTTTAGCTGACGGGGATCGATCCTAGACCGACCGCGCATCAGGCGGGCACTGTACCACTGGGCTATGCTGCCCGCTAAAAAAATAATAAAGTAAATGCATGTTTATTTCTAGTTCACACTCTTATTAAACCTTATTCAATGTTATTCACATAGTTTTATTAATACTTTTTTTTTTTTTTTAACGACGCACTCAACACATTATAATTACGGTTATATCGGCGTCGGACATATGGTTATGTCGATAAAACCCCCAGTGGTTAGCTGACGGGGATCGATCCTAGACCGACCGCGCATCAGGCGGGCTTTTATTAATACATGTTTACTCTGCTTATATATATTTTTTACATTTGTCTGTATATAATAATAATTAGATAAAAAGAGCACAGTGCGTGTGTACGTGTGAGGGGGGTTGGGGGGGGGGGGGGGAGTAAGGGGATTTAGCAGCCAAATACAAATTAATTAATGTGTCTCCCCTCACCCGGCATTAACACATTGCTCTTCCGCTCCTAAAATTACTATTAGGCCTATTAACTAATATGTTGAGTAAAATGATGGAAATAAAATCATGAAAAGGTTTTAGGCATGTCGTGGATTCGCCGATTTCTTAAGATAATTAGTTACCACTAAGTTTGTTTTATTTAACACCACTAGAGGGTATATACTACCAAATAAAATCCCATAGATGACAATAGTAACACATGTGGCTAAAACTCCTACCTGCAGCATATCAATCGACATAAACGTCACGGATATAAATACTACCACCCCTCGTACTTAAAGTGAACCAGAGAAAATTGCAAGTTTGTACTCGGAGCTGGTATTCTTTTGTCCAGCTCCTTATCAGAGTACGTGCAGGGCCGTTAACTGGGTGCGGATGCATTGTTATCATTACCCAATGCACCCTGTGTACTTAGAGCACACTGATTAATTAATCATTGGGTATCGGCTATTGGATGTCAGATATTTGGTAATTGTGACACATAGTCATCATAAGAAATCCACTACATTGTTTTTCCAAATACAGCAAGGAATCTTTTATATGCAATTTATTTTTTTTCAAATATATTTTCCGATAGCATGACTCAATCCCCCCTTACAGGCCATCGGACTACAGGCTGGTAGGTACTGGGTTCGGATCCCATTCGAGGCATGGGAATTTTTAATCCAGATTCCGACTCCAAACCCTGAGTGAGTGCTCCTCAAGGCTCAATTGGGTAGGTGTAAATCACTTGCACCGACCAGTGATCCATAACTGGTTCAACAAAGGCCATGGTTTGTGCTATCCTGCCTGTGGGAAGCGCAAATAAAAGATCCCTTGCTGCCTATCGTAAAAGAGTAGCCTTCGATTCTCCTCCATAAACTTCGCTCGCCAGTCTAGACTGTTACAATTCCTACACAAGCGCCTGCACTGAACGCGACACTGTTTATACGATGTATACGCACAGTAGTTTTGATATTGCCAGAGTTATTTACGCAAATATTATGTATGGGATCGATTAATTTGTAGATATTTATAATAGATGTAAAAATAGCGAAAATGTCTCTTTTAACTATGGTACTTCAACTTTAAAATGCAATAAGTTCAGCGTAAAACAAAAGGGTGGGTGGGGATGAATTTGCTGTCTATGTACGCTATTTGCCTTTCAGTTTCCAAAAAAAATGTGATTTTTGTTTTTCTATGACATTGCGTGTGTGTGATGACTTTTAACATGTCATTTTAGTTAGAACTAATAATAATTGCCATTTTATCCATTTTTAGTATCGTAAGTTAACTATAGCCTCTACGACCCTCTACTATTCTACCTTTCGTGGAAATTAGTGTATATAACAAACACACTAAAGTGATTAGAATATCTTGCCAATGTACTATACTGACACACAATGAAAACGCAAAACTGATATTTTAAAAATATTTTGTTGTGATTAATGAAAAATATATGAATTGGACTTAAAATAACAATTTATGAGAGAAAGCCATTGATTGATCATAAGTCCGTTTCTCCGTCTCCTTTGCCGATGGAAGAGCACGTGTGTACAGAAGACTCCATGAACGTTACACTGACGGATATGTGAGGAAACCGGGATCGGTTTGGCAGCGGTTGTCTGATGGTATGGGGGAAAATCAACTGTGATTTCAGGAGTGATCTCATCATTGTCCACGATGCCCGTTACATTGACGTTATTCTAAAACCAGGGCCCCGTTTTACGAAGCGACCTTAGCTACTATCGAAATTAGTGATTTATGGTTGATATTACGCTAGCGACCTTAACATTTACAACCGTTCGACGAAGCAACCTTAGTGCGATTGTAAACACACACTTACTACAGTAGCAATCTTAACTAAGGTTAAAATATTATAGTCCATCCCATCCTCCTACAAACATGTTTTTGTGTAAATAATTTCGGTTTTGTTTGATGTAAGAAGAAAAGTAAAAGCATTTTGGAAATAAGAATTTTTGCTATACTATTTTTGTGTCCAATTTAGCAAAAGGTCAGCACAGAAATAAATAACTTGTAGGCCTAGTTTTTATTTATAGATTGACGACAGTCATTCTTCGCACCGTTGTTTCGGCTTCATACACAAATAAAACATATCCAATGTTGTTGGGTTTTTTTCTTTTTTTTTATATGATATATTTGACAATGTACTTTTTATATATTTCACCATTTTAAAACTTAAACTTAATATTTTGTTTAAAGTTATGAAAAATAAAAAAATACCGAAAGTAAACTGCGTTGTCTGCTCTCGGAGTTATTTTGACGGGGTCACGGTTAGTAGACTAGTTTCTATTTTAATGTGGCGTAGCCTTGTAATAATATAGCTAATTTTGAATTTAAACGATGTCAGTATTCAAATGATGTCACTTTCCATCTTATAATTTAACAATAAACTCGGTGTATGACGTTTCCTTTTTCCCATACACAATAAATAACACTGGGGAAATCCCAATGCAAAATTTCTATTGAAATCCTGGAATTTAAAAAAAAGGTACTATTTACGAAATGTGGATCTGAAGTGAATTTACGGTAAGATATGCTATATTTATTATGTACGAAGTAAAAACATGGGTGCCAAGAGTGACTGTCGTCCATCTTAATGTTCATGGCAAAAGAGACCGTCCATTCCAAATTCGCTCGAAACACATAGCATTCCGTGGTATCCGATACCATCGAATTAGTTCCTCGTTGTTGATTGTTTCGAACTTTATGCTTCTGTCACAAAAAAAAAACACGTTCCATTTGTCTTTTTTCCTTCTTCAGCGTTTTTTAAGATCGCGACCTTAGAGCTTACAATAGGTGTAGACCTATTGTAAATATTCATAGTAACTTAAGGTGATTGTAAGCTAAGGTTGTTTAGTAAAACGGGCTGTCGATTGTAGGAAAAAGTTACGGTCGCTATATTAGGCATTTAAGGCGATAGTAGCGTTAAGATCGCTTCGTAAAACGAGGCCCAGTTCTCCAGCCACTTTTGCGCCGTCACCGAACACCAGGAGGTCCCCTTCTGTTTTAACAACTTTTCGATTACGAATGAAACTCGATTACCGATGATAACTGGCCATGTTTCCATGTGAATGTATCTCATGAATACTAGTCATTAATGTCATATTACATTATTAATCAATTCATTAATAGTTTGTAGTTATTTGCAATGAAAAGTTGTTTTTGCGTTTTCATTGTGTTTCAGTATATTTTATTTACCTTTTCGTTTTGTTCAAATAGCAGAGTACAGTTATAGAATCCTGGGTAAATTTACAATTGAATTCCTGTAAAGTGCAGGTAAATGTATGTATGCAGGCCCGTAGCTTTTATATTATTATCATTTTAAAAAAATGTTTATTAAATTATATCTGAGCCAAACATGTTATGATGTAGGCCTATTCGGGGATGGGAAATGTGGAAGACCATGAGGCATAACAGAAAGAAAAAAAGAAATGTTTTATTTAATGACACACTCAACACATTTTATTTACAGTTATAAGACATCAGACACATGGTTAAGGACCACACAGATTTTGAGAGGAAACCCGCTGTCGCCACTTCATGGGCTACTCTTATGTCGATTAAGAGCAAGGGATCTTTTATTTGCGCTTCCCACAGGCGGGATAGCATAAACCATGGATTTTGTTAAATCAGTTATGGATCACTGGTCGGTGCAAGTAGTTTACACCTACCCACTGAGCCTTGGGGAGAACTCACTCAGGGTTTGGAGTGTATCTGGATTAAAAATCCCATGCCTTGACTGGGATCTGAACCCAGTGCCTACCAGCCTGTAGACCAATGGCCTAACCACGACACCACCGAGGCTGGTTTGAGGCATAACATTACTGTGCTTTACTTTCACAATGTGTTAAATTCCAAGTTCTTATGACAGAGTAGCAAAACCGATCTAAATCTGCCAAAAGATACATATAATATGTATATGACAAATATTTATTATTCAATGTTAACAATACGTCTTGTCAAACTGGAGATTAGTCTTCACCTTAAAATGGTGCCTGTATAACAATTCTGTTTATATACAATATTTTACATATAGTTTTATTTACTTGACAGTGATTCACAGAAGCAATTATAGACTCGTTAAAAACATTCATTTGATGGCTTTGTGCTGACGTATTGTTTTACGGTAACGATTTTGTTGTTCAGATTTCATTATTATTTCTGCTTTAACTTTTCAAATGTCACTATACATACATACAAAATAACTCATTTTAACAAAACAATTATTTGCATATTTTGTTCATTTGCCAGATTAGTTTTAAAAAAAAAAAATCATCGGTCTTGTCCATCTCTACTGGTAAATTGAGTGAGGTGAGTTTTGGTAAATCTTAAATAATATCGAGCAAATTAACAACCAAACTTTGTTTGCAAATATTTATTCATAAAATATGTAAACAGCAATGTGTTGCCATGGAATATATTCAAAATGGCAATGGAATGTTGCCCACTCTCACAAGTATAACAAGTATGACATGCAGACTAATACAGCATTTTGAATAGATATGCACATACTATTTACACAATTAAAATATTTATATAAAACAAGTGTGTCGGTAACAATACACTTTCAACTACTGTCACTACGACAGAGGCACGTATGCAGGATATTATGCAGGGGGTGTCTAATGGGTTCGAGTTGTGCTTCAACATAAAGACATTTAAAAAAAGAAGAACAAAATTTGCTTCAAGCAGGAAATGTTTTAACCCCCATGCACACGTGCCTGATGGCATGGACATTTTATTTAATGATTTATGCTCCGTTCATATTTGTATTTTAAAGGGACAGACCCTAGTTTTTTTAAACACAAAGGCATATTTTTGACTATTAGAGCTGTTTATGATCACTGAAACAAACATTGCTATATTATATTGTTTAGATTATTCATTTCCGTACAACTAAAGTGTTTCTTTTTTTTCTTTTCTTTTTTTAACGACGCACTCAACACATGATAATTATATCGGCGTCGGACATATGGTTATGTTGAGAAAAAACCCCAGTGGTTAGCTGACAGGGATCGATCATAGACCGACCGCGCATCAGGCGGGCACTGTACCACTGGGCTATGCTGCCCGCTGGTGTTTCTAATGCCACAAAATGCATTTTTCATATTTTTAAAAATGCACGTGCGTCTAAGAAGTAACGATTATGGAGTTGAGGTTTAGTCAACGTCACAGCCTCTTGTTTCACTCTGTTGTATCCAAATTTGTTACAGGTTTATAAATTACCCAAACTTAAGTGTCCATTTGTATGGGTTGAACAATATTCCTTAGTTTAAAAACAAAACAAAACCTAGGGCCTGTCCATTTAAAGACTACAGTATGTTTTGTAATATATGTACATATATTATATGGAAATACCCTCCAACCAAACCCATCCCCTTAATAAATGACTACCGTTTACCTAATTAATAGTCATTAGTTTATACTCTTGGACACTAATAGCTATTAGTGAACTGTATATTTCATAATTGTTAAAAAAAACCTAAATAATAATACTAAGGAATGAGTAAGTATGTAACAATATTTAAACATCTAACAAGTTTCAAAAGAAAGAAAAAGTAATACACTTAGAATGTTTATCTATACACTGATCACAATAACAAAATTACAATATGTCAGCTGATTTCATTTTAATTTTGCAGGAATACAGGATTTATTACTGTTCTCCCTAAATGGCAACTGGGTATAATTTAGTAAACACTAAATAGCAAAAATAGTATCACATATTTTTCTAAAACATTGTCTATCTACCTAAATATCTACAATCACAATTCACTGGCTAATTTAATCTCACTTGGACATAATGGACATAATCAGTGTCGTTCAAGTACATATGATGAGATACATAATAATAAAATAAACAGCACTTCTGAAATGGTCCCAATTTGGAAACACTAAATGTCAAATAATGAAGCACGGACACACAGCTGAGTAGAACATTCAGCAGCAAATATCAAATTATACACACCAGATGACCAAACCAATATATATATACATTTTTTTCTGTAACCTACTGCTAGCTGTATTATATTACATGTATATATGTTATATATTAATTATATCATACAATATTTGACACAAAGCATAGCACCTTATTGATAAGTTCAACACATATATATGTACACGAGTACAGATGGAGCTTTTAGCTCCTGAATTACAGAGGCTAGAAACTGAATGCATTAACCAATGAGTCATACTCAAACTTATGACCATACTATCCACATGGCATTTGCTCATTGAAATGGTGGTATTACCATGACGTGGGCACATCATTGCCTTTGCCCCCACCTGATCGCCAAATCTGTAAAGTTGGGTTCCGTTGTCCACCACTAAAATGACCCCACCCACACACACACCCAAAAAAGACCCAAAACCCCAACTTAACAACCCCCTCCAATAAAAAAAATAAAAAAAATTATATATATATATATATATATATAAAATTTTCTTCAAATATTAGTGATCCATCCAACCCTTGGGTTAATGATGTATGGTATTTACACCACTGACTTAAATGTGAACAGTTACTGGAACCACTGATCTTTCCCTTATTCCATGCAAAAATAATCCCTACAAAAAACAAAGACCCCTTGCTGTTAATGAGAGAGAGTATCACATGTTGGTGAGAATGGGTTTTGCTCTGTCTCACGGACATCTGCTCTAGGTTTCACAAGTCATGAAGTGGCAGCATTGGATTTGTTCTCTCAAAGACCCCCACCTGGGTTTCATTCTTTCTCAGTCCCCAGCCTGGGATTTACCCTTTCTCACAGACCACAGTTCTAAGTAACATGGGGTTCACTGCCACTCTCCTGGAGATAACATATAAAATTAATTATTAAATATTAAATTAAACCTGTTACAATATCTGTAATAATTACAATCTAAACCACCAGATATATAACACATTTTTTTCAACTAAGTATAAATTAAATGCTTTAATCGATGACAATATGTGTAATAACTACAATATATACATCGCCAAACATATTCCAGTAAAATTGTCTTTTTTACTGCTATAAATCATGCATAATAGCAAGCTGTTAAAAACTCCATCATTCATATTAAAACTAAACTGAGATCAGTTCCTATGATTAAACTATAAAATCCTTTGTGATATGCTCATTATATTCTGACTAGCTTTCTACACCCGGTTTATTATACACCCTAAAAGCAGTTTACTTTGATTATCAAACTGTTCTGATTTTATATGTATACTCTATTATTATGTAGATGTATACCTATTATATGCTTGATCATTCTTATGTCTAATACATATTTTACCAGTTTAAAACACAAAAATAAATATTTTAACAAATTAGTTTTTGTTCATTAAAAACAAGTAATTAACCATTGTACTGTCTGAATGTTGTGGATTTAAAACACAATACATTATTAATATGCTTTTTTCAATGGCAATAAAATCAAATATGTATATAAGGCTCCCATTTGTGTGTTTGTGGGGTAGGGGTAAGACAAGGAGGAGCGCAGGCCAATTTTTTTCCCAAATTAAGGACAAATGACAGAATTTAGATAACAAATTTCTTTTCATATCTGCACAACTATCAAACAGATAAAAAGGTTCCAAATGAATCACTACATATTTGTACATGGATTATTTTCAGCATGATGGATATGGACAGCATGATGGAAATACATGGTGAATATACTTCAATCACTCATTCCTCCCACCCCCAAATCAAAAATATGCTGCAGTGTGTGTATGGGTGGAGGGAGGCAGTTGACATCCTTGCCTCAACCGGAATCATACACTAATACGGAGAATCCAAACTTCTCACTAGTAACTGGCTACTAAGTTTGATTATCAGTGGCACATGATTGCTATATTACAAAGCATAATGGTGCTACTTGATTTCCCGACAGTCATGAGTGAATATATAAAATAATACATACGCCCTTGCTGCGAAATGTAAAGGCCTCAGTGGAATGGTGGTGGAGATATTGGCTTTAAAGCTAGTACACATGTAGAAGTTCTCTAAAAATCTACATGACCAACATGTACAGTTTATTATTATTTTTTATTAAAAAAAATTGGTACAATATTACCTTGTTCAAATTAAGAAATTTTACTGTTTTTATAAATTACTAAAATCAGAGTTTAATTTTTTTTTTAAATCTATCATCCAATCAGCTTGCGAAATGAAACCGTGGACATTTAGTAGATACCTGTCCATTTTAAAGTACAGTACAATGCATAATATGGGGCAAGGGAAGTGTTGAATCCACAGGACTCTTCTACTTCAACTAAGGTCCCCCCCCCCCCCCAACAATTTTTAAAATATGTAGTTTTTATGTGGGTTTTTTTAAAACTATTTAATTGTTTTGGTCCTTCTATCCACTAAGGGAATGTACTGTCATACGTTTGTCATCGGTTGTGTTATACCGCATGGTTTTCTTAAAACGATTTATGTTAATTAGGATTCAATGAGGAATATGATAGGTGAGGTATATAGGTTTAATGAAGAATGTTACACAATGAGAATTCATCTTTGATATTTGCAGTAAAAATAATGTAGTTAACTTAATATTACAGTATTTATAACTTAAATAATAAAAAAAAAAATTGCAGCACAACATTTACTGTACTTAAATCTAAATATTGTTTATTACTATCAATTACAATAAAAGATTTACGAATTTATGGAAACAAAAATATAGCTGAAGCTATGTAAATAAATCCAGTAAAGCTTTTTAAATGGAACCGATGATGCACTCGTTCACTCTGCCCGAGGTAAAGAAACTCTTGATGTCGCTGGTTGATGGACTGGCTCACTTGCAGACATCGCAACACTTGTCTCATGGATACGCCACTGCTTAGCTACATGTATGCTCACTTTATGCATTGGTAGCATGGTTATCCAAAGACCGATTGTATAGAAATTTATACCATCTCAATCCTAATCAGTTATTAAAAGTGACAACATAAAAAATTAGTTTTACATGCATTCTGCAGTTTTTAATTTTAAATTTTAAATTTTTTAAAATACATTTGCTGGCAACTAAACATGCTGTGAGTAAAAGGCTTGTGCAGTCTGCAATGCTTCAATTAGGTCTGTAACCCTACTTTTTATTACACATCATCACCACTGAATTTGGTTTTAAATTTTCAAAAAGTAATGGCCCTTAACTTGTTGTGACAAGTATACTAAAAGTTACAATTGTTCTACTAATACGCTTTAGAGTGAAAGTGATTTAAGATATTTTTGCTTATATATTTGTGACCTTTTCATGATTTTCAAGAATAAAACTTATTGTTAAGAACATATTATTGTGCTATAACATTTCATTATGTAGGCAAATACTACATGTACGGTACATCAATGATAGTCATTTATAAACTGAAAAATGAAATATGCAACACAAATTCATCAGTATAAATGTAATAAATAAATATATTGTACAAAACAAACATTCATTCATTTACTAGTATATATATATTTTTTTCTTTACATACCAAATAAATCTACAGTTTTTATAACACTAGAAAAACATAATTACTGATATTTCAATATCCTTATTATCTATATCTATATATCTATCTATTTATAAAAATAAATAAATAAAATAAAAATTTAAAAAGTTATAACAAAAAATTAAATAATAAAAATCCAATATAATTATGTATTATCATTCACACCATACAAATTAAAAAAACAAAAAAGTTTATTTGCCTTATCCGACCTATTTCAGCAGTTGATTAGTTGGAAGGCATTACATTGAAGTAAAAAAGTAAAGATATTTTTACAACAGGACAAAAGTACAGTGCTTTACGATCTCATAAACTGATAAAGTTTTATGGGCGAAACAGTCGCAGCTACGCACACAGTGCGAAGCAGAAGTAACAGCTGCTGTGATACATGAAAGGGCAAACAATAGTTAAATTAACTTTCAACACCAAACAGCTGGCTGCATAATACTGGCATATTGATTCTGTTCTAGGAATAGGTTTTTTAAATGTATATTTAAAAAGAGAAGCAAGAATATAGATAACTGTGTGCAATTGTTTTGTTCACATCCACAAACCCAAACCAAACGACTGAAAGAAAAACCTGACAGAATTCCATGCACAATAACAGTTTATAATCTCTGCTTATCATTTTCTAAAGATTTTTTTTTTTTTACTTAAAAGCTTGTTTGCTCAAGATAAAAGACATTTCAACTCTCATGACAAAACTATTGCTTAAAGAGATAATGGGGTCATCTATGAGCCATACCTGGACCACCAACACACATTGACGGTGTCACTACCAGACAACTGCAACGTCTGGTAATTTAATCTATCAAATACACACCTGCCAAACAGAAATCACAGCTGAAAGAATAGACAAGCTGACTAAGTAAACCGTTTATTATTTCAGTGCGTAGGTTTCTGAACATTGGACAAAACATGATGAATCGGTGGATAGTTATTTTGTTTTGCTTTGTAACCAGTTTGACAATAGTGGTTTACTTTGCCTCAGAAAGTAATGTACATATGTATTTCTGTCTTACTGGATTATTACAGCTCGAACACTGTGAAACATGTCTTGTTTTATCATTACACAAACATCGACTATAGGTGTCCTTTTTAAAAATATTGCACCCCATACCCGAATAGTGTTCCTTTTAAATGCTGCTCCCCACTCTAGAAATGTCCTGCATCCTACCATGGAATGTGTCAAGTTGTTTATACAGGTATATGCCAGTCATATTTCCACAAGATATAACAATGGCTTTGTTCAAATCTATAAACAGAGATTCTATAAAACAGTGACCAGTATTATCTAATTAGCCTACAGTGAAATGTCTAAAAAGAAGACCGGAACAGACGTTTTTCATGGTTCCTTATTAAATATCTCTTCAGAATAGAATCTCTGTAAACCAGATACCTCTTAATACTGGACTTTTTACTTGGTACCAAGTGTGTCCAGTTTAGAGGAGTTTCACTGTACAACCAGACCAGTTTTAATGTACAGTCATACGATGTTCATCGTTTTTTTAAACGTTATGTCTTTCAATTCTGCTGATTAATATCTTTGCTGGCCCTAAATAATTGATAGATATCTATAGGCAAGGTACTCTAAAATAATGACTTTTTAAAATTTAAATAACTTTCTTTTGTGGTTGTTATACCCATAATATAAAGACAGCACTTGTCAGGGGACATGTATACATGAATAGACAATGAAAAATAAATATAATATATTGCTGTATAAATTTCAGTGTGGCTGTATAAATAAAGTGATAAAAGGCTCCATTAAACATTAAAACAACATGAAAAGCAAAATGCACGCGTGCACGCTCACACACACACACACACACACACACACACATTTTGTTAATATTTAATTTTTAGTGGCACTAATTGTGCTGTATTTGGTGCATCATTAACTTGTGCAACATAATATGCAAAGGATATACATTCGTATAGCGTGTTAGTTGATTACAAAGTGGTGGGAAAGATACACTAGATATATACTCAACAAAATTAACTAATGGCCCAGTAGATGTTTTGGCAATTCTTTGCCAGTGTCGTATTATTTTATTAAGTTTTGAGGTTTTTTTGAGTTGATGAGTTTTAAACTATTTCAGTAAAAGAAGTCCCCATGATACTGGCAAAATTCTTCTTTTTTCTCTCTCACTTATTACCTGCACTGGAACTTGTCATTTGGTTCACTCTCAACATGTTGCAACACTGACACCATACAATCAAAGACGCTGCATTTTAAAACTATTTTTAAAGGAAAATGCCTAAGACATCTACTGGCCCTTAATGAATTTTATCGAGTACATTTTATTTCATACAAACTGGGATTTTTTTTTAGTGTGCATTACCTCCTATCAACAGAGTTCACTTAGTTACAACTGGGAATTATATTATATTCTGGCCTTCCATCACTTTCTGCATTAATCCATTTAATCTATTACCATATATTGTCATATATTAGCCAGTATCTTGAAGTCTAAAAATTCTTCAAAAGATTATTACATTTCTAATATTATTGTTTAGTTGGCAGAATAATTGTAAAGTAAATGCCACAAACAAATTACGCTGATTATTAGCTTTACTGATTGAAAAAACAATTACTTTACATTTGTGATAATAAATGAAGTGTTCAGGTGCAAAAACCGATAAATGCCATTTTATCAAACAAGCAACTTCTAATATCATAACTTAGTTCAAGGTGTTGTTATTATTTTCATACTCGGGTTTTAAAAATTCTGTCCTTTATTTACTTATTTCAAAGATAACCCATTGTAGACAGATATTTTTTTACATGGAAATCATTAAAAAACCCACAAAAAACCCCTCTTTTGCAGAAAATGACTGAAATGTATTTATTGGTTTTTGCATCTGAACTCTTAAATTAATCTTACAATTGTTACATGACCACGATATGTGATTTGGCTAGTTCTATAGATGGGGAACACAAGGACCACTCATTGATTTATTCTCTTTAATTTCTGCTGACCAGTAAATAATTTAATGCACTTAAATTATTTTGCACCGTTATGTAACTGGTAACACCACAATTATGATTACTGTGCTTGTAATACTTAAAGAAAATTAATTAAAAAGAAAAGGTATTTGGTTGACCAGGTTATTAAAATCACTACAATATACAACTGGACAAAAGATGACCCCTGCTTAGACATCATGAAACTGATGATTTTCGGCTAATACACGGCAATATACGATATAACACAGTTTGTCATAAATGAAAATTTAGTCAGTCATAATTACAAACTTTCCGAATTTATACGATTTTCTGTATTCTGATTGGCTGACGTCATTAAAAAACCAAGCGTTATCCTTCCATAAACCTCATAAAAATACGTCATCACGGAAGACTGTGCGCCAGATGAAATTACGTGTTTAAGTGGAAAAATAGTTCTAATTAATAACTGATTTATTATTTTCAGTTTTGACTTGATGATAACAGTACGGAAGAACAGTTGTATTTTTAAGTTAAAATAAAGATATATATACATGTACACTGTTTTTGTTGATTCAATACTTATTGTTATTTTTAGACAGACAATTTCCATTAGTATGTATACATGTATTCCTGCGCATATTTACAGAACATGGTTGACGGTAAGAATGAAAGAAATAATTTTTGAGTGTTTTAAGGTACACTTCTTGTACGCGATTTTATACCATTTGTGACTTTTATACATCGATAAATTCCTAAAAAATTAGAAACAATTCTTATTTATCTATACCTTGCTTTATGAATATTTAGGTTTTTTTCTGCTTTTCTGCTTATGTCTGGGTATGTCCATGATATCTGATAATAGATGCAAATATTTGGTAGCATGTTTATTAAAAAGAATAAAACTTGGTCTTATAAACTGTACATGATGTAAAGAAGCACAAACTATTTTATGAATCACATACTTAAAAATGGTGCACAAAATTCAATTATTCTGTAATAGAAATTGTCCGACAAAAATAAGTACACACGGTCTCGTCAGTGAATAACACCTGTTTTTTTTATGGACAGTGTGAATGAAATCGTTGTGGCACCAGATTCGTTAGTGATCAAACAGAAGCACATGCAACATTTAAACACTTCATAGCACCCTCAGTCAATATAAAAGTCGATTCATGACTAGTGTGGTCAATTTATCACCAACTCGTAGATGATGCTTTAATCAGTTCATGATGATCATTGAGCTGCTTGAGAAACAGGAAGTGTGACAATTTCCTTGTCTGCACAATTAATATAGTAGGATGCACAAAGCAAATTTATTAAAAGACACAAAAGGCTTATGATTAAAACAAAACCCTAAAATCCCTCCAGTCCAACATCACCACTATTTCCAAGCCACTTTTTCTATGCTAATGATGCAAAATAATTAAATGGTTTTTAAAAAACCAGAAAAAAAAATCATATTATTTTTTTAAAATACAAAGAAAAAAAAGGTGGCAAATCAGTATACCATCAAAGGTCATCAGTATACCATAAAAGGTCATCGGCCCATATACAATACTGTTCTATATTTTAATATATATTATTTGGAAACCTCAATTTTCAGATCCTTTTCTTACAAAGACAAGTATTCCATTTCTGGCTAAATAGTACATAAGATAATATTGGCATTCATAATGTGTAAGGGCTGTCTAGATGAAGACATCTATGCGGAGATCTGTATCAGTAAACCTGAAAAACCATGATATGTAACAGTATTAAAACCTGGCACACTGCTAGGTCTTTTTCTTCTTTGATGTCTTTTCTCTTTCTTGCCTCTCCACGCTGTCCAGGACACTCTTATGGAACAGCAGGTCAAAAGTAGGATGGAAAATATAGAAAAGTGAGGACAAAATAAGAAAATAGGAAAATATAAGGAAAAAATTAAACAAAAGTAGGACTGAAACTGCACGTATAGCAATATTATTCAACCTGTTAGTGGATAAACGAATTTGTGAAATTCCAACTTTAGTGATATTAATCATGAATGAAAACATACTTAACATTTTTAATAGGATGCTCAATTTGTATCTGTATGTTTGTTTTGCAAAATAATACAAAATCTTATGCAACGGTCACATTACACAGTTATCCGAAATTGTTGTACTCTGTATGTAATGCAAATTTATTTTCCAAACTGAAAATAATATGTGTACATATTTCATAGTAATTAAAATTGGAGTCCCAGCAATTCAGACAAATAACTTTATATTATGATGGAACTTGTTTGTCGATCCGAATTGAAGTAAAGATGGGGGAAATGTTAGTGTCGGTGATAAAGTCATACAATGACACATATTTTGTCACGCAGCCTGTGAATCACTGGGAACTGTTTAGAGGTACAGTATAGATATTGTATTTAAATTTCATCTCACATGGGCTTTGATGGGGTAAGTTTGACATGCTGAGATCGTATGGTCCTAAACTGGGAGATATATCATGCTGCAATAACAAAATATCCCATAATTGTTGACTTTTATAATAACACGAGCAGTATGCACCCTTATAGAAATTATCGGCATTTTTTAAATTGTACCTGGCAATGTAAGAAAAAAAAAAGAAAGAAAAAAGGAGGAAAAATTGGGTATTTTGAAAAAACAGAGGAAACATTAGGTATTTTGAAGGAAAAGTAGGACGGAGGGCAAAACGTAGGAAAAGTAGGATCAGTGGGCAGCTTCAGCAGTTCTCTTCCTCTTCCTTAACCGTTTGTGATGTTCCTTTTCAAAGTCTCGTTCAGTGAGTGACAATTTCAAGGACTGAAATACAAATGGTAGTTTGATTAATTCTAGTGCAGTTCAAACAAATTTAACCTGATAATTCATGATGTTTTTGTTTTTTTTACATCAGAATATAGAACTTGAAATACCAATAATTCCAAATGGAAACAAACATACAGTTGTATTATACTTGTCCTTCCAATAGAATGTAATACTGGTGATACTCAAAGATGTTAAAACTGAAAATATTAAATAGAGCTGCAACAATTCACTCAGGTATTTGGTGCACCGAATACAAGTTAGCGATGATACATATTCATTATTCTATACCTAATTATACTCGGGGGGTGGGGGAGTAAATGTTTTTGTTTAAATGTATTATAAACAAGCATTCTGAGAGTACTGCTAAAGCAATACATGTCCCCTACCAGGCTAAACACATTTTCCTATCGCCTAAGTACAAGAGCCTTTAGTCTGCCAAAATGAGTAAACTGCCAGGAAAGTCAAACTTGGTCTGTAACGGTACTTGATAAAAGTTAAGTATAAAATTTCAGGTTAATATCTTGAGTTGCAGAACCCGACAGAACTTTTAACAGTGCCGGGGACTGCCTGTATCTACCACAGGACCCAGGTAGTGGAACACATCAACATTAACGAAGATGGAATTAGTGGCCTAAGAACACCCTGTTGGTATGTTACTAACTGGTGTACTGCAGTACAGAAACATCACTGTGGCAAGAGCTTGTAATTTGTGAAGATTAGAAGTTTGTTTTGTTTAACGACAACACTAGTGCACCTTGATTTAGTAATCATTGGCTATTGGATGTCAAACATTTGGTAACTCTGACATATAATCTTAGAGAGGAAACCCACTACATTTTTCCATTCAGGTCAGGGTCAAGGTCAGGTCATAATTTTTAACATGCACATTCAGAGCAAGTTGTTGTAGACCATGCCTGTCATGGGTGCAGTGTCGAATTACACCAGCTCTTCCTTCCATGACGGGAATTTTTCCATTTGTAGCAAGGGATCTTTTATATGCACTATCCCACAGACTGTATAGCATATACAAGGGTCTTTGATATACCAGCCGTGGTGCACTGGCTGGAATGAGAAATAGCCCAATGGGTCGATCGACAGGGATCAATCCCATACTGATCGCGCATAAGGTGAGTGCATGAACGTTAGATGCTGAAGGTGGATGAAAATATTCATCGTCATAGGAATGCAGTATCATTTACTGAGGTGGTTCATTGAAAGTCCAAGGCCAAATGAAGTTTCATCATGCCGAAAACTAACCATGTCAACTGTAGAGCATGTAGTTCAGAAACTCTTGTTGCAGTCGCAAAGCCCAACAGAAACAGTCTTCCTTTTCAAGACTGACAATGGTTCATAAGGTGATCTGGAAAAGGCCCTCAGAACAAAATTCAGATTTGGACGAAACTGTTGAATCTGATCTTCGTGTTTGAACACTTTTATCATCGCATGATCTCCAGTACCAAGGCCAGTTTTGAACCAGTTGCTGGATCCCAGACCACAACTATGATGATGATGTAGTCTTCCATTGGAATTCAGTAGATACAGTAGAAACTCTGCCAGTTTTTCAACACAAATTATCTGAGGCTTGATCTTGTTTGCAACGTACCATCTGTGATAGCACAGCCATTACATATTAAAAGCAGACACTATTAATGCACAATGAGTTTTCAGACTTGTTTCCGTGGACAAGGAAAAAAAAACCTTCTTCTTCAACCCCTACGTGTGTAACTCGAACAAAAGTGCATTGGTATAATGCTGTCTTGACGTGGGATGAAGTAACAACCTTTATTATATACTTATTCAATCTTACTAAAGTAGTTTTGCTGCAGTTAGCGCCTTTTAGTTACTAATGCTAAATATGATTTTAAATTATGTCACATCGTATTTGAAAAATTACACAAGGCTGCCACAGAGTGTGATTCTTAAAGGGACAATCCTGAGTTTGCTGCTTTGTAAGATGTTTTTGACTAATAAAATATCTTTACGATTAACTTACATATTAACTATATTTTCTCATTTAGAATATCAGTGTCTGTATATTCAATGTGTTTCTGGCCGTCTTAATATTTGTAAGAAGCCCAAATTGGATTTTATCTTCAAATAATGTCATAGGCATGAACAAATATATTTTAGGAAATGAAATGAAATTTAACCTACTGCAAATATTAGAACGATCAGAAAGATGTTTAATATACAGCCACTAATATTTTATGCAGAAAAATATATTTGATATGTAATGACAATCGTTGTAAAGTCTGTTAGTGGATTACATCTTTAAAATTACAGAAAACTCAGGAATGTCCCTTTAACTAAGTAAATCCATGAAAGGAGTATTAATCATTGATTTAAGAAAGATTAATTAAAATAGTTTTTGTAAAAGATGAAAAAAGGTATGTAATAAACACAGAACTTCACATAAGTTGTTTTTGCTTCCTATTTATTGCACTTGCTTGTTTCTGCACAAGAACATGTATTGTTGTGCAAAATAAACTTGTTCAATAAATAGGAAGTGAAAACAACATTTGTGATGTTCTGTATATTTCCCAGTCAGGCAACGGTAGTGGATATGTGTCCATCAGATGAAGCAGATCTGGATACCACATACGATTCGGCCACATCAGACCTATGAGTAACAGTCGACAATGGAGCACCCTGGGAAGCGGTACCATTGGATGGCCAGTGTGTCTAGGTCCACTGTCCCTGGATCTGGGAGCGGTGAGACATAAATCTGGAGCTGACAATTGAACCGGGTCACAAACAGATCTACGTTTGGCAAGCAAAGTCTCAGATACACCCACAAGAATGCTTCTGAATATAGCATTCACTCCGTGATTTGTCCAGACCCCTGGGATGTGTCTTGTTCGTATGTTCAGCGGAATAGCGTCAACCATCTCGTACAGATGATATGTTAGCCACAGTAGCCTGCTGGAACAAGTCCTGTCGTGACAGTTTACATAAGCTGCTGCTGTGAAGTTGTCTGTCGCCACCATAAGACTTGTGTCCATCAATTGCTGGCACCAGTGTCACACCATGCTGAAGACTGCCAGAAGCTCTAACACAATGATGTGGAAACAGATTTCTTCTGATGTCCACCACCCCAAGGTTGCCTTCCAGCGACACATTGATGTAAGGATTGTCAGTTGCTTGAAACAGTCAAAAACACTCTGCCTAAGATGTTCCATGGGATCTGCCACCACTGCAGGCTGGACTGAAAGTCATGTGGAAGACCGATCATCAAATCTCAGTTATGGAAGACGTGGAAGACTTGAATGCGACATAACTGCAATCGGCCCGAGAGTAATGTCGTGAGCTGACATCAGGAGACCCAGTAGTGGAATATCACAGGCCCATTCAACATCCTGGTGACCACTATCTGTCAGAAGGAACATGTACTAGCAACTCAGACTTGTTTCGACTGACAATCCACCTGAGACATCAAAGGAACCGAAGGATGAAATTGACATGGACAGATAACTTCTCTCTACTCTGGCACTTCATGAGCCAACCGTCAAGATACGGGTTAAAACAAATACCCTTGTGATGTAGGAACCTTGACATCATGTCATGATCCTGGTGAACAGCTTAGAAGCCGCCAATATACCAAACAGCAGGACCATCAACTCATAATGAGTCCCTTGGAAGATGAACAACTGGCTGGATTAGCATGTGCAGAAAATCATACTTGAGATCTAGAGATGCAAGTCAATTGTCCGTAACTGGTGCAACATACTTGAATGGTTTGTTGAACACGGAATAAGATGCTGACAACCAATGTAGAAAGGTTCTGGTACTACTCCAGAAACCAGCGACCCAGCTGCAAGGGACAATCATTGTCTGGGGTGGGGCAATCACTGGTACTGGGACCCTTCCTGGATGGTGCAGATGGGAGTATGGCAACAACTCATATATGAAGGCTATATAAGGCTAGGGAGTCGCTAATGGTCACTGGCGTGCGCTACAACAGCTTACTCTGAATGTACACATTAAACCCTATGACATCATGGTCATCTTGTCTGCTGACTCAGACTAGGTGATGACATGTCATCAGGAAAATCCTGTAAAAGCCTAGCACAGGCATGACAGTCCTCTACAGACAAATGACAATGATGTAGACTGTCAAGTGTTCACTGCAAGACCTATTGGAGCTGTGGGAGGTCCACAAGTCCAAGCTTCTGAATGTGTCTGAATGGCCCATGGATTACCATGGCTAATGGCTCCATTCCCCGAATCAATGATCCGAACCAAGGCACCAGGTTGTATGCTTGGATCTGTCTCTCAGTGTATGCTTCATTTGTTTAATAAGAAGCTGACCCAGAAGTCTTCAAAGAAGCCTTTTTCAAAGCCGTCACAGGGGTCGCCTTGGAGGCCATAGCAGAAACCGGTACTAAAGTGGGAGCCATCAGAGCCATAGAGTTCTAGGCTAGGAGCCTTGAAGGCAGTCAAAGTTTACAATGTCTCATTCATCGCTGGAAGCATGGAACAAAGGATCTCTGTCACGAAGGCTGATTGGCTGACACCGGTGGAACAATGAAGAATAATTCTGACACTCATCCCGACTTCTTGGCCTACGGATAGTTTCCGAACTCGGCATCGCCCAAAGGACAACATAAGGTACAACAAGGATGCCATTGTTTGAGGTCAGTTTAAGTGAAAAAGAAAACACACTTCTTACTAAATAAGTTCCAATCTTTGTTTAATGGAAATTTCTTTGACGGTAGTACAGTATTAACAAATTCACCTCAATTATTCATATTCGTGATATGTATCATATTCGCCACTTGGTATGTTTGATGCAGCTCTAATATTAAACGACAGAATTAACTAAAAATAACCTCTTGAAAACCACTGTAATTTGCCATTTACAAAAATAATTTTAATTTAACAAATATATTGTCATTATATAGTAACCTTTAAACTAAACCTATTACAGGCCTCTGAAAATTGCAACAGTGATAGTTTTGTTTGTGCGTCACTTGCGTAAGTATAGTTTGTGTACCATAATTCCTCTAAAATTATGACACCTCTAAAATTTATAACGTTAATGTTAGTGCCAAATACTTCTAAAACTACGACCACAGGCAAATAAAAAACAAAATATGAATTAAAATTTCAACCACCCTGTTGTTAAAGATTTTTAAAATTATTTGGCTATATAATGCTCACGCTCCAGTCCTGCCCGTACAATGCAAAATACATAGGACTGGAGTAAAACAGTGTAATAAGAAGAAAAAAGAAAACAACATACATCACATGAATTAAAAGCTGACAAAGCAGCAAAAGTAAAGCTGACTGTCTGGTGCCTGTACAGCGTATTATCTGGAGTGGGGTAGGGGTTAATTTCTAATTGAGGGGGCACAGTTTCTAGTACGTTAGGTATTGTGGGGGTAAGGTGCCCCACAAGCCAAACTTTTATATTATTTATATATTGGTAGGACAAAACAAAAATATATTTTCATCTTCAATGGGGCACATGCCCCGTTCACCCCCTCATTGCAGTTCTTACAGGCATGATTGCATCAAACACTCAAAATTGAATACTTGTGGAATTAACAATAAAATTACTAGTATTTGTGCATATAACGTGCACTCATTAAAAAATCCAAATAAAAAATCCAATAGGAACAGACTTTTCAGAGGTGTTCATATTCATAATCATACGATAAACTACGCTGCATTGTGTTAGCTGCCCTACCAAAATAAATTAATAAACCAATATTTGCTATTAGTTTGCTACCACCTACAGGTTTGTATAGCCTGAGATTAAGAATGGGATGTGAGTACTTAACGGTAAAGCGTGGTTCTTTTTTTAAAGTATAAAATACATGTGAATATTATATTAAAATTTAGAAAACATGCCTGAATTAACATTAAGTAATGAAAACAGTGATCGCCTACACAACAGTTTATAAATGACGGAATCGTTTGATTGCCCTCGATCATCAGGTTTCGGTCAAATTCGAAAATTATGAGCAACTAGCAAATTTGTATTTGTCAGGGACCTTTTTTTCGACCAAGGTCAGTCATAATTATAGAGAAAATACAGTAACCCATTTTTCATTCACGCATTGAATTATAACATCATTATGGGTGACGTAAAAACAAAATGAGTTACCTAAATTTGTTTTTGCATCACCCGTAAATGGTTTATGCTAATTTTCTGTTCTTAGAGGCCTGTAATACAGAAATAACATTTCTTCTGTTGTTGTTTGTTTAGTTAAAGAAAACAAAGGAGCAGCTTTATACATTTCTAAAGTAAATTTACGGAATACATTATTATAATATTTTTCTGGATTTTAAAGTGCTACACCGAAGGCAGTCAATAAATCACCTCTTCTATGATCACATCTGGATCTAGCAATCCCTTTTGAAGTTTGTCAAGCTGTGCCAGTGTCAATTCGTCATTTGTGCACTGTTTAAGTTTGCCCCCCAATGCCATCTTCATCAACGCTAATGAAACACGGAACAACACTTTCACACCTGACGAGAAAAAAGGCAAACAGTCAAGACAAGTTTACAATATATCTGATGTTTTCACCTGATGAACTGTTTACAAGAAACTGATATCACTTGAGTATCTTTAAAAAACACAAGGCTCTCACTGTCCATTGCTAAATTAGCCGTTTAAATAATTTGCTACTTGTATACAACATGGCTACATTTACTATTTGGCTCATAAAAAAGAAAGAAAGAAATGTTTTATTTAATGACATACTCAACACATTTCATTTACAGTTATATGGCATCAGACACATGGTTAAGGAAGAAACAGATTTTGAGAGGAAACCTGTTGTAGCCACTTCATGGGCTACTCTTTCCGATTAGCAGCACAGGATCTTTTATTTGTACTTCCCATGGCCTTTGTTGAACCAGTTATGGATCACTGGTTGGTGCAAGTGATGTACACCTACCCATTGAGCTTTGTGGAGCACTCACTCAGGGTTTAGAGTCGGTATCTGGATTAAAAATTCTATGCCTTGACTGGGATCCGAACCCAGCACCTACCAGCCTGTAGACCGATGGCTAACCATGATGCCACCGAGGCCGGTATTTGGCTCATTAATGCAGAATATCAGGCCTGGTACAGTCTAAAACACTGACAACGCCATACAAATTGTATGCATGTAATGTCATTTTATTGACTGAGTCAAACACGGGCCCAGGTTACTATGGTTTGATAAGGTGGTTATCTGGAGGATCTATTTTTCTCTTTCTCTGTAAAAATAAACAGAGAAAGTCTTATATAAATGTAAAAGCTGAAATACATTAGAATTAAATTTCCTTTACATTCATTACAACATAACGTCGTTTCAATGGTCCAGCCGTAGCAACGGGAGTAAAGTTCTTGATTCTATTTTATTTGTGCTAGGTAATTTCAAATCCATAACCACCCACTTGTGATGTGAATATTATTTTTTAATTACATACCCTCAAATCATTTTCTGGCAGAAAGATTGTGCTATATCTCCTTTTTGTCAAGATGAGACAACGCAGATCTATAAGTATCAGTTTTGTGCTGAGGGATGAAACATTAAAACTAAAAGAGTAAAATATAACTTACCTTCACATAAAAACATGTCCCATATTCTTAAAACACAATCCCATGGTAGGCTGCGACAAAACACACACAGGAACCAATTCATCATATAACTGTAATGTTCTATTTTGTGCTTTTTCTGAAAATATTTGTGGAAAAAACAAAATACATTTTGGTTTAATATTCATTTCATTAATGTCATGACAGTAGCATCTTCAAAACATGACTTATGCCCCCTTCACATACACAGATTTTTCTTACGAGTCCTTACGGATCGCACAAATTCACGAATCCTTATGATTTGGCCACTTTTACGACCGATTTAAGAGTTGTTACGAGTTATTATGAGCTATTTACGGTTTATTACGAGTTATTACGATGTATTTACTGCAAAATTCCACGATTTGTTAAGAGTTGTCACGGATAACTACGGATAACTACGAGCAACTTACGAGCATTTTACGAGCTTTTTACGGACTGTTACGAGTATATTACGGAATGTTACTATTCATCGAAGCTTTTACATGTTAGTTACGACCTGTTTACGTTTTGTTACGAATAGTTACGAGTAAGTTACGAGTATTTACGAGTCCTTATGAAATTTGTTTGCCAAAAAAATATAATTGATATCCAGAGAGACAACATGGCATAGAGAGACAACATGGCATATGAGAGAAACAGATTGCAGATATATCAACAATTTCTACAATTGCTCCTTCAACTAGCCTAGAGGGAAGAGGACGAGGCCCAGCAGCTACCAGATATTCCTCGACCGAAGCAGAGGAGGCGTCCAGTTCGCAGAAGGGTTTGGTGCAGGACCTGGCTGGCCTGCAGGACCCTCTTTGGACAATATGATCATCTCCTGCAGAGCTGAACCGAGAAGACCCTGCTAGCTACAGCAACTTATTGTAGAGTAGATATGCAGAGATTTTACTCCTATGACTTCTTGATAACAACTGAAAATGAAGTGTTGATTTTGCAGCTTTTATACCTTTCCCCAAATCGTAAAGAATACATAAAGGTTTTTTATCTATTCGTAAAGTACTCGTAAATACACGTAAAGTGCTCGTAATAACGCATAACAATCCGTAAAGCCATCGTAACACGACATGAATGAAATCGTAAAGAACACGTAAGCACTCGTAATAATCCGTAAACTAACTAACAAATCGTACAAAAATATTTTATGAGTCATTTACGGATTGTTACGAGCAGTTTACGGATGGTTACGTGTTGTTGCGAGTGGTTTACGATACTTACGGATTGTTACGAGTTATTTACGGAAAAATAAATCCGTGGACAATCGTAAGAAGATTTTTGACATGTCAAAAAAATTGCCTCTCCTTTCACGGATCCTTACGAGTGTCTGCGAGTTGTTAGGAGTTGTGACAAGTTATTTACGAATACCAACGAGTTATTTACGGATGCTTGCGATTGACTACGAGTTGGCAATCCGTAAGGACTCGTAAGAAAAATCCGTGTATGTGAAGGGGGTATTAGGTTACTGACTGTTTGGGAATATTTAATTAACCATACCTGTTATTCTAAATATTTTATGCTTTTGTGAATGTAAGAAAATCAAGCTGGCACAGAAAGTACACTTTTCAGAAAAGTTGTAATGGTTTAAATCAAGGCTTGAACTTAACAGTGGCACAGCTGCAATATGAATTGCAGTAGGCCAAAAGCTTTACCGATGACATTTAAACAAATGGAGAAAACTTGAGGTGTTTTCTCTTTTATAGATTCATCACCTGTCCTCAACAAATGCATATTCCCCTAAGGATAGTAGTTTGGTTTGAACATCCCAATAGCCAGTGGGTTGTCCTAAAATTATTCTACTGCGCGCCCCTTCCTGTTCTGGTCACGTGACTGTAACTTCCTTAGTTTTCTCTGAGCAAATCACATGGAGAACTGGAAGCAAAGATGCCTGGGATGGTATAAACCCTTACGGACAGGTGATGTATCTATAAAAGAGAAAACATCTTAAGTTTTCTCCAGTGCTATTCAACATCACCTGTCCTTAACAAATGCAACATTCAACAGAAGGTGGTGGGTTCCATACTCCAAAGATTCATTCATCTTCTCCACAAGGACCGGCAGGAATCTGACACCATGGTAGAATTGGCCAACCATAGTAAACCCATTTCCTGTGCAATGCCTGGAACGGACCATAACAGTAATGTTAGTAGAGAAATGGATAACAGAGCCATTGGCTGGATCTAAAACCGTGAACCAGTCATCCATCATTAAGGGTTCTGACAGGGTGGGTAAGCATAGCCACCGGGGATGCAGGTGTTAGGTAACCTCCCAATCCTATGGGTGCATTCATCAGAATACTGAACCTATTTTATCTCTCTAATAAATAGTAATCTGTTAGTTCAGTTAGAAAGAAACATGTTGCCAATGTGCAGTGCATAATGACAAATGTTATCCTGACAAAAGACCTGTCACAAAACCAGTGCATTAACTTCAGAAGGGTGCAACAAATAACTGTCAAAGGCGAGCCCTCACCTATTGATTCTTTGGACGTCTTCGGTGGATATATCACACAGATATAGTTGGCGAAGATTGAGTCAGTGGACCAAAAACACTGTGTTAAGATACTGCTAATACATGTATTGCAGTATATTGCAGTGAAGTGACATCATAGCATGGTTCATGCAGATTAGATGCCAATGGTGGAGGTAATATCTCAGCTTGGTAAGAACAAAGTATCGTAAACCTAATCCAGGTAGACAGAAATGTTCTTAGTGATGTCTTTCAAGTGGCTCTGGTTGCATGAGAGGAACAGTCACTTTTGATGCTTTTGGAAAGACATGACAGTGATGTCATTAAAGATAAAAATAGCAGGTGAAAATCAAATTATAGGCGGCCATTAATCAAAAAAAAGTTTATTGGAAATTTGGCGAAAATTGATTCGATAGCCGTCGAAAAATAGCAGAGTGCTGGCTATTAATGACATCCCTGCATCATTCTTTCGATGTATCGCTTGAAGGCTCAAACAGGACATAAAGATGAATAGTTCTAGGTAACAAAGTTCATCAGGAATCCCAGTGTGATGGAAGTATCATCTTGCTCGGTGGACGAAAACACTGAACTTGGTCTTCGTTCTTGAATTACTTTATCATAATTTGGATTTCAGGAACTGCCACCAACTTGGAACCAAGTGGATGAATCACAGACAGTAGCGATGACCAAGATATAGCTGGCTATTGGAGACCCCTTGAGTTTCAAAGTGAACCAGAGATGAACAGTCTGAGGTCTCAGCTTATGATGTATGCACCATCAGTGAAAACAAAACCAATGGACATTACCGGTATATGTATGCAGCAGCAGTGGATGTCTGATGCACCTTCAGTATCACTGCTGTGGTCTTGGCAATCGTGGCCGCATTCATTGCTGTAAAGGTCTCTTGCAGCATACTCGGTAGAATAGATTTTTAAACACTTGGATACAGAGTCCAGCGATGGAAGGCTACACTGCAGGATCTGGAGCCATCACCGACTCGGCCGTCTTAGCAAGCTGGGCTAATTCCATCAGACACAAAGCACCTCCTTCAGCCATGTATACAGTATGTCAATATTGTCACCTATGGTATTTGTGTTGGTATAGTACAACCTTTAACAGTTTGCTAATGTTATAGATGTCTAATATGGGTGGAATTTGAAGAATGATTAGACAAGGATGCTTCTATTGTTAATTATAATCATTTAATCTGCATTTTGCTGTAAAAATGGCAGCCATTTGAATTAAAAATGGTGCAATTATCCATGTGATCCAAAATGCAAGATCAAACAGTGGACCATGGTAAACCAATATTCAAAGTCAAACCAAGTACATATAAAAGTATATACAGGCAGTGGTTAAGATCCTAGAATATTTTTTGAAAAAAAACCAAACCAACATACAATTAGAATGAACATATTTCTACTTCAATACATGCATAATTAATACTGTAATGCAAACAATTCACTATTGCTATGATTTTATATGATTAAAAAATAGTTAGCCATGAAATGTTGAAGACTCTCATATATCATGAAGATACTTCAGCCATAATGGAGTCGATGACTCCCGATTAAATAACAACACAATTGCCATTAAGAAACACCAAAATGGCAGCTGACGAAAGACACACGACTAAGGTAAAAAGTTTTAAAAGTAACCCTTATAAAAAGTGCTATTAAAAACAATAAAGCTAAAATAACCAAGAACAGATGTGGCAGAAACTAATTCACATTAAAATCACTCGAGCAAACCAAGTTAGCTTAGATTTAACAGGAGTCAAGAAAAGATGTCGGAACCACAACGACCAAGAAAAAAGAAGTACGTTTCAGTTATGTGATCAGAACAGGAAACAGAGGACTCATTAGAAGATTTTAAGCCATCTCATTGGCTGTTGGGATGTTTGAACAAGTCTACTTATACATAGGGGGAATATGCTGTTTGCTGACATCAGGCTAAATTGAAAATAAATAATGTTGGTCACAAAATGTGTTTGATTTGTTTTTTATGTATTTTAAAGTTTATTCCATGAATTAAATGCCACATTTTAAAATCACTCACTATATGCTTGTATATATGTCGTGATGTTTTCTTCAACAGCCCTTCATAAATATCACAATCCAACAAGAAACCTTCCTAGAAAGGAACAAGAAACATATGAATAGAATGGTTTACAATTAAATATTTAAAAACACATAGGCGTTGGAGGATGATAGCAAATTGGATGGAAGGGCCAACCATATATTAATTTCATTTTGACCTTCTGATGCCTATTTAACATCACCAGCTAGATAAAAAAAGAAAAAAAAAGAAAAAGTAGTACCATCAGGAGTTTGATGGAAAACCACAGATATTAATGAATATGTTACGGGTATGATTCAGTTCTATTTAGAGAGCGGGATGTAACTTAGTGATACAGAAAGAAAGAAAGAAAAATGTTTTATTTAACGATGCACTCAACACATTTTATTTATGGTTATATGGCGTCAGACATATGGTTAAGGACCACAAAGATAGTGAGAGAGAAAACCCGCTGTCATCACTTCATGGGCTACTCTTTTCGATTAGCAGCAAGGGATATTTTATATGCACCATCCCATAGACAGGATAGCACATACCACAGCCTTTGATGTACCACTCGTGATGCACTGGCTGGAGCGAGAAATAGCGCAATGGGCCCACTGATGGGTATCGATCCCAAACCGACAGCGCATCATGTGAGCGTTGTACCACTGGGCTACGCTTCGCCCCTAGTGATACAGCACTGTCCTGTTGTTATTCCTCACAAATAAAAATATTTATAACTGGGTTTGATTTGTATAATAGCTAACATAGACATTTCTAGTCACTGATGTTATACTTAAAGCCAATTTTCATTAAGGTCACATTTAAAGCCAATTTTCAGTCATTAAGGTCACATTTAAAGGCAATTTGTATTACATGGATGTCAACAGAAAATAGTTAAGAAGTCTGAAATCATGCGCAGCAAGAATAAAAATGTAAGGGACGCTCATACAAAATTATAGTTTGCAGCAAACAGTAGTTTTTTTCACCCGAATATAAAGTTCAGGATGATTATGAATCTGAAAATCGTAACAAAAAGTCGGAAATCTGCAAATCCTTATAAAATTAACATCCGTGTAATGAATACAGGTACTAGAAATTCAAAATCAGACTTTAAAGGCATACAGTCACGGATATACGGGACCTTATTTCTCTGAATATGGATTATTAATGAAAATTACATTCGTTTGGGATACCAAACCTTGCTATTGTATCAGCCAAAACATTTTTATTGAACCACAAGCCCTTACAAACAAAGACTCGCATGGATTGGCTCATCAACCAGTCATGGCCTTTAAAGGGCAGAACCAAAACAATTATCACCCAACTGATCGAGCCCTCTAAAGTGCTAAAGCTATGCAGCAAGTGTGGGAGACCAACCACAACATCCCACAATAGACAAGATTCCAACAAGAGCTAATTATCGGCCAACTATTTTGGCCAACTAAGTCAAATCACTCAAATAGCTCTAATTTATTTTCGAACCTCATGAAATTGCACAGAATTCTTTTTTTTGGTACCTAGTTCTACGGAACACTTGCAAATTCAACAGATACAAATCTCACAATGCTATCGACCCTGTTTACATTGCTGGTGCTCCCTTGCAACTGCCAGCGCAGACCATTCCCTCTTCCAACCCCTACAATCCTTTTCCTCTCCTGGAGAAGCCAGAGAATGTTGACACCTATGCCCATGACAGCCGTGCACTACATCAATCATACTAAATGTGCTTATTTGTACCAATGGTATATATACATCCATATTACACATATACATATGCACATACAGTCGCTTGAACACACACACAAAAAATGTACAATGTATATAAACATAGCTCCTAAATTTATTTGGCGCCTAAAAATAGATGTAGGAACTATCTGGCTCTTAGACAGAATGTTAACATAGAGGTTTAGTCTGTGCTCTAAATCAGCTTGTTTTTTTTTGTTTCTGATTTATGGACAATCACCATAATAAATGTTTGGGTTTTTTAAATATCAATAACATGTGGGATATGGTGGTTATATAAATGGTTAAATAAACTACTTTAAGGACAAATCAAAAGAATATATTTTCAAATAATATTGTGTTGGGTTTTTAAATTAGGTCAGACATTTCAGTCATTTGTGACTAAATGCCTTTAAACCTAATGTCAGTGACCATGAAAACATCTATCACACAAAACCCTTGCAAGTCTTTATCAACCAAGCTGAAAGTGCAGCACAGCTTACCATCGTTGGATCGTAGTAGCCTGGCAAATATTTATCACAAATGGCAACAAAGCACCAGAAGGCATGTTCAGCAGGCATGTTCATGAGGAGGACGCCAGCAATGGGGGCTTGAGCCTGGCTGTAGCCCACTGCCGGACTGTGTATGGAGTATGCCTTGAGCACAGACAGTAAGTCTTCTCTTCTGTAAAGTCAAATACAGTCAACCTTATAGTGCAGTAAACATTTAACTGCATAAACCTAATTACAGAGTGGTTTCTAATACATATTATTTACCTTTTGAATCATAACACATGTACATGATGTATACCCAGGGCTCAAGCCAGGTCGCAAAGTCAGCCAAAACTTTGCTTTGATCAGCTTGACTTTGCCCTGTAAGTAATCATTAGGCAACAGCACCGACTTGGATTGGTTACAGTTGTGGATGAATGGCAAAGTACTTGAGCAGGGCTAAAAATGTGTCCGTTTTCACGAGAATCCATGCTGATTGTCTTGAAAACAATCTGCAAAAATCCTCTTTATCCAAACTTATTTGTAAAAAAGAACTTTACTGAAAGTGTTTGAAAGTGATGTCATGAGCAAATGGAACAGGCCAAGTGGACAGTTCAAGGGTCTACAGTTAGATTGTAGAAAAAAGGTTTCCAATTGCCTGTTGACATCATTACTAATAATAGGGTGGTTTTTTTTAATCAATTGCTCCATTTTAAATATACAGGGTTTTATTTCTGAAATTTGACTTGACTCCCATGGCTTTCAACTTGGAAATGTTTGCGTCGTTTTACAAAATAATTGGCAATTTTGTGTTCCCTTTCAAAATCTTGTTAAAAGCCACAAAAATATTGATTGTTGTTTATTCTTATCGAAAGCGATCAGTGGTTTAATAAAAAGCAATAGAAATGAGCTTCAAGAATATTAAAAGGAAACAAATACAAATTGGGAAGTTTTAGCATTCATATTGGGATTTTTCTAAACTCCAAATTGGGAAGAAAAAAACCGACATAGCCTTGGGGAATGGTGCCGATATTCGGAGTCTAGCAACATAGGTGATAAAACCCTGATATATGAAAATAATTAAATGTACTTTGTTAGATAACATTATGTGGGTTTTTAACTATTATTTTTGCATTTAGCTACTATTATGAGTTATTTATAAGTTTGTGGAAATAGACTTCTATGCTAAATATTTTCTTCATTAACATCAATTGATATATTAATACGCCAGTACATGAGGTTATGACGTCATAAATGTATATACAACAAATCCCAGTGTAATTGTAACTGGGTGATAAATAGAATACTACATTTGTGGCCACTTGATACCATTTATCTTACAACTCATTCCTTATGTTTTACTTACTTTTACTTGTTAAGATACGTTTTTAAGCAACTAGTAAAACAAATTGTATCAAATGGCCACTCATTTAGTATCCTCTATTTATGTTGCTGTGGAAAAGTACTTGAATATAGCAGCACTTGAAAACAATCAAATGTTATATAGTTATTATTTTTTAACCACCATATATTTGGGTGAGTTTTAAGCCCAGATTTTACGAGTATTGCTGATTATTAAACAGGATTATTAAAATATGGAACAGTTGGAAACACACGATGCAGAACCAAAGTGTCCCGAATTAGGTGGGCAGGCCAAATTTATCACAGATAATAGCTAATCCCATTAAATGTACATGTTTTGTTTTATTTACAAAAACAAAACAAAAGAGGTTAACTTGCAGTTTGCAAAACATACCATCTTCTAGATATTAACAAAACAGTTATGAATAAGTCCAGATAGGGACATATTGTAAGAAGAAAGTGACACAATTGCAAAATCAAATATTCCATGAATTGTATCAAAATTTCATTGTCTTTTAATAAAAATAAATAATTGTTAATTTGTATTTAAAAAAGAACAAAAATAGAACTGAAAAGAAAGAAAATTAAAAAACAAACATTGTCTCTGTATTTCTATTTCGTAATAACCTGTATAAAAGAAAAATGAAATAAAACCAAAAACATTTTAAAAGAAAAAATACTGACTTTTGGACCTGACCTTTTTGTAATGCAGATACATATATATAAGATATTTTATTAAGTCTTAAATTACTTGATGCTGGTGTGTATTTAAATATTTTTTTCAATTCTAAAATATTGATGTCATTTTTTATATTTATATTTATTTTTATATGGCATAATTAAAATCATTTCTAGGTCTGCTACTATTATTACTAACATCCTGTATATATGAATAAGAAAACCCCAGCTGAATGGATCCACTGATGTGGTAATCCTAGGACACAAGAACCTCAAACAAGCACTCAACTGACTGAGCTAAATCCAGCCCCCTCAAAGGCAATAATTGCAGTACCCCTCTGACAAAAGTACCGGAAGTCAAACAGTGTATTAGCATATTCAATTAAAAAAAATTTAATTCGAATTTAATTTGCTCATTGAAAACTTAATCATAACCAGCTTATTTCACATTAATATAATACTGCACTTGATCAGGATGAGTACCGTTTTCATGACCCATAGGTAAATGGCTGGTTATAAGCTTTGATTTTGTTTTGCTTCAGTCAAAGCATTTTAAATTAATGCAGTTTTATTAACACTAAAATATAGATACCTGTACTACGTATTCCTGCTGTGTATAAAAAGGACACTTTAAAAATAAAATAAAATATGCAGCTGTTGAACATAGGTATCTCAATGTAGTCAAAACCACAATGTGTTCCATATTGTAACATGCTGAGAGATTTTAAAATTAAAAGACAGTTAAATATCATCAAATTTACCTGTATTTGAAGGCAGTCACAAAGTGGCCAAATAATTTTACACTGGTGACATTTTCTGACACGCATTAGCTGATGTGAATTTTTGTGCTGGAGTGTTGTTAAAGCTGCTATGTCTGGATATCATAATATAACATCATGTAGAAATATGAAATACAAGCTCAAATGCACTTTTAAAAAACTTGTGCGTGTTCGCTATGAACGGATATCGTCAAAAGTATACACTCGATGTGTAGTCATTGCCGCCATAGCTCCGCAAAGTTCAAACTCCAGCCTGTTGTCAGTTTCAGTTAGCACGTGCGGTTGTCGATTTTAAATTGTAGGGTTCGTCTCAAAAAATTAAAAGAGAAATATTGCACTGTACGAAGAACGTTCGTTTGATGATACGGTACTTGAGTCTTTCGTTAAAACAGGTTTGATCATGACAACGTAACTTCCTATTTCAGAATTAATATTTTATAAAGTGTTAGTAGAAC